>OY856410.1:877809334-877844334 GCA_963693085.1 Alisma plantago-aquatica
GTTATCTCTCCCTTATTCCATCCCGGAGGCCATCGTCCAGAAGTCCGACCAAGAAAAGAACTACATAAGGACACATGGACATGAAGGCTATAGGATGATGAGGAGTCTGAGATCCGGAATGTCGAAGTCTAAGGATTACTTCTCTTAGAAATCGTTAAGAGAAGATCGACTGGCGTTGAAGAAAAGAGGAAGCGAGGTGGGCAACACAGGTATACAGATTATCTTGCTATCTATGATACTCAGAGTGTTATCGTCTTCTTTCTGGATTCTAGTTTCTTACACTATGAATTTAATTATGCGAAAACCTCGTAGTATAAGGGAGAAGATATTAAGAATCCAATCTAAAAAATGTAAATGTAATCATTGTAGACAAAATGAAAAAGCTAAGAAAGTATACAACACCCATAAGGGCAGTTCGAGTATGTTTTCAAAGCATGATAACAGAATCAAAAATTTCTACACCAACGAAGTGGTATCAGAGCCATGTAACGATTCAAAATACAAAGATAAAATTGTGAGAAATGAATTTAACAAGTTAGAAGACAATAACATATACGAAGCTTTAGATCTGGAATTTGAAGTCAATATTGAATAATATGTATACGAAATTAGATGTACAGGTTCATGAAAATCATTCAAAGAACTTTTAGAAAATCCAAGAAATGATAGTAGAATTACAAAGAACAATATTTATAAAAAATAAACCTATTCCAAACAAGTGGAAATGAAATAAGTCTATGTCCTCTTCACATAGAAGAAACAGACGACTTTAAAGTCGAACAATTAGAAAATAAATACTTAGAAGCCGAAGCAGAAGAATTAGATAATCTAAGTCAAGAAATAGTAAGATTAACGAAAAAAGTTAGAACAGTAAACATGAAACCACTACAGGAAGAAAGTTCTGGAATTCAGGTTGTCATGCCAACAACAATCCCTAGCGGACAAGATGAGATACCAGAACAATCAAGAACTATATACCAGTCAAATCCTAGTTTTAGGAGAAAACCTACTGACAGAAATAGATTCGAAGGAATAAACTGGGCATTAGATAGAAGACCAAGTAATATTGCTATAGAAACACCAGTTGATTATATGAATCAAGAATATATTAGTGCTAACGGAATTTATTTAAATTTAAATTGTGTAAGAAATATAGACGAAGCCATAACAAGATGGGAAAAAGCCACATATTTATCAATAACATCACAAAGCTATGATGTAGAAACAGCATCAAGATTTTGTCATTTAACCTTCCAAGGAATCGTAGCAGATTGGTGGAAAGGATTAACTGACAACGATAAAGAAGTAGTAAAAGGAGCGGCCACTACATTAGCCCAAGTAGTAAATAATTATGAGAATAAATTAAGAAGAGAATTTTTAGGTGAAACGTGGAATGTAAATAAAGACATAGAAAAAGAAAAAGAAAAACAGAGATTTATCTTTTTATTATAGAACTTAAAACTCTGTGATATGTGCCGAATTGATGAATATATATGTAAATTTTAGGAATATTTTTATAAAATATATGATAGAACAGATAAAGAAAATGTTACCAGTAAGATCTTATTAAACTTATTTTACACCAAGGTACCCGACCCATGGGGATTTAAAGCGATGCAATTATATCCTCAATATATCGGACAAAGAGAAGATACATTAGGAGGACGAATAGAATTTCTAAGAATGAAATTAGAACAATGGTGTGCAGAAGCCACACTAAGTAGAAAAACAAATAAAGTAGTAAAACAAGGACTTTGTTGTTCCCAATTAACTCATCCAATAACCATAGGATGCGAACCAATGAGATACAATAGAAGAAACAAATATAAATTCAAGAAAAGGAAAAGGTTTGGATTTAAACCTAAACCGAAACAAAAATATTACAGAAGAAAGAAAAATTATAATAAAAAGAAACCAAAAGAATGTAAATGCTTTATATGTCAGGAAATAGGACATTATGCTAATGAATGTCCAAAAAGAGGATCCAAGAAGATTAATCAAAAGCAATTCGAGGAAATTATAGAAGAACTTTTTGAGATCGAAAATATTCAAGAATTTTTCCAAATAACTTATGATGAACAATCCGATGGATCAATCTATTATTTCTCAGACACAGAATCAGACTGAATAATTTTATCTTGCTTTTGGATCATCTGTACTAATTCTACGTAATTTTCTTGTAACAAATTACAATTTCGTTGCAGTCGAGCTTCCAATTCTGCAAGTTTTTTGTCAACCTGCTCCATTGTATTCTCTTGATAAAAATCAGTAAGAACGTTAGTTTCTCCTTTAATAATTTCTATATCAAAAATATATTCTGCAAAGAATGTTTGTCATCTACTTAGTCTTTTATATTCTGGTGTGGATGGTAAATTATTTTTAATAAAAGCTTTTACCTGAGTATTATCAACTCTTACTAGGAATTTTTTAGGTAATAAAAAATAGGAAAACTTTTTATTCCCTTTTTTAATGCTAATAATTCCTTTTCATTTGAGTGATATCTTTTTTCTGTATCTGTAAATGTTCCAGATGTATATCTGCATATTTTTTCCTTTTGTTCGTCTTTCTTTTTTAAGACTGCTCCCCAAAATTCTTCTGAAGCATTAGTTTCTATTATTAAGTCGTCGTTTTCTAAAGGAAGATCTAATCTTGGTATATTTTTACATTTTTCTTTTATAAATCTAACATGATTTATGAGTTCCTCTGTCATAAGAAAAATAGTATTTTTCTATAATAGTTTCTGTAAGGGATTCCTTAATTTTTCCAAATTTTCTATGAATTGTTCAGCGTAATTTAAACATCCTAAAAATCTTTGTAATTGTTTTTTATCTTCTATTTTATCCGGAAACATAAATTTTTTTTCTACAATATGTTCTTGTAGTTCTATTCCGCTTGAGTCCAGCTTGAGTCCTAAGAATTCTATCCTGGATTTACAAATTTCTGTTTTCTTTTTAGATAATACTATCCCTGCTTTTTGGCAAAGAAGGGAAAATATTTGAAAATGTTTATAATGTTCTTCCTCATTTTTACTAGATATTAAAATTTCATCAACATATACTAAACAAAAAGAATTATATGGTTCAAATACTTTGTACATTCTTCTTTGATATATCTGTGGAGCATTTTTTAATCTAAAAGGCAATACCGCCCATTCATAATGTCCTTGTGGAGTACTAAATGTTGTTAATGATATACTTTTTTCATCTAATCGTATTTGGTAAAATCCCGATTTACAGTCAAATTTGAATAAATATTTTTTCGTCTTGTCATATTTATTAAAGTCTCTTTGTGTGGGAGAAAATATCCATCAAATTTGGTATATTGATTTAGTTGCTTATAATTTACTACCATTCTAGCTTTTCCTCTTTTTATTTCTGCATGGTTTCTTACCATGAATGCTGGACTAGAATGAGGGCTTTTTGATTTCTGTATTAATTGTGATGTCTCTAATTCTTGTAATTGGGTACGGAATTCTTCAATATCAACAAGATTATATCTCATGGGTTTTACTCTGATTATTTTATTTTCATCAATTAGTTCGATTGTAGCCCATTCTTGACTGATATTCCAAAGGGCTAATGGATTATCACTATAGTTCTTTTCAAATAATGCCTCAATGTCTTGTATATTGAGTTGTGCAATGATTTTCCCTGTTATTGGTTGTTTTTTATTTGTAATATAATCACCATGTTTGCTGTGAAAATTAATTTTGTTTCTTTTATATGCTTTTTGTACTCTTTTTACTGTAATCCAATGATCACAGGGTGTTAATAATACTTTCTTTCTCTGAGGAGATATAATTCTCAGCTGTAAAGCTGGTTTTAGTAGTTTTAAAGCTGCTTTCTTTTGCCATCAGGCTTGTATTTTTAGTATTTTTTTTGACAGAATCAGAAATCTGAAGGGACATGTCTATCGGCCTTTTACCTGTCATTTTATCCGTCCTTGTTGCTTCTGATTCTTTTTGTTGAATTTCTCTTCTGAAACAGTTTAAATCTGCAATTATTCCTGCAATGTCTTGTTTACTTTCTTCTATGTTATCAATAATTTTATCTTGCTTTTGGATCATCTCTACTAATGATACCATATAGAAATTATTAAAAGAGAAACTAACATTCATAGGCATTTCTCTATTAGTTATTCCATAATAGAAAATATGTTTTCTTTGAGTAATCTTTTCAAAGAAAGATGTACTAAATCCATCAGAGTTTTCTAATCTTAATTCGGTGTTTCTTATTCAATTAAATAATTTTCTATCAAAAATTTAAATTATATATACATCATCAAAATTATATTCAGTTATTAACACCATGTGATCATTGGAATCTGGAATAGAATTAGGGAATCGAGACTCTGCTCTTTTTATTGCAAGACTTTAATTTACATACATGGCTACCCTTGGGACTCTCTCCAACTACGAGTGAGTCTCCCTACCAGTCTTCGAGAGCTTATATAGACGCTCCCCTTGTTACATTGATGCTTACATTCTTTTCTCTTTACATGTTTGTCGCACACTTGTCCAGTGGCGAGTGTTTTGCTTTTTGATGTCTTTCTCCTTCGCACATCTGTCCGGTGGAGAGTTCTTTGTCTTTTTTCTCCTTCTTTCTTGCAAATGCCTTCTTACGTCATTACTGACGTATATGATGTATTATCGTCATTGCTTACGTCTTCTTCAGTGGTTAGTGCTGTTGTGGCTGTCTCTTTCCATCTTGTCTTGGCACGCGGGACATATCCTTCCTTCGTGCTTTCTGAGCTGGCAAAATATCTGCTGACATCTGTTGCTTGATATGATTTGTCCGGTTTCTATTCTTTTTAGAAACCTCTCTAAATTGATTTTTGTGGATGTATTAGCTCTTCTTGTATTGCATAGAATAATTGTGTTATCTGAAGCTTTATGAAGCCAACTTCGGTTTTCATTAATTAATTTTTCCAATACTTGGCAAAGGACTTTTAATCCTAATGCCCTTCTTGTTAGAACAAATTGCTTGTTAACCTTATTCTCTTCAAATTCTTTTCTGTAATCTGCATCAATTTCTTTGACGTATTTTAGGGAAGATACCCCAATTTGAATGCAGTGTATTGGACTGAATTTCTTTAGTTTTTCCCAATCCTCCGATGCTGAGAAAATCTTGATATAAATGTCACTAGTAGGTTTTACCAGTGGACTATTGTTTTTAAATTCTCCAACTGCTCTGGCAATATCTTGGGGCAGTCCTTGTATTTCCCCAAGGTCTTGGCTTAAATATATTAAATTTGCTGCTCCGATTCTAAAACAGTCTCTGATGATTCTTGGATCAGCTCCTTTGTCAAAGTTAATCCTGGGATATATTCCCGTATGATCTGGAACACATGTTTCCGTCATTTTGAGATTGTAAACAATCTCTAATAAATTTCTATATTCATTTTCATTTTTTGTTAAAAACTCTGCAATACTCAATTGCAGGTCGTACTCCTGCTCGTTTGGAGATACCCGAAATTTAAATATCCTTTCGGGGATCAGTTTTATATTTTCCGCTTTATTGTGGGATTTTTTCTCCGAAGAGATCATATTCTCCGCTGTTAGGCGTGAATTATTTTATGAAGAAATAGCAGTTTGAAAACTGCTTCTTGCCACTTGGCTACTTTCTTTCTCTGAGGAGATAGTATTCTCAGCTGTAAAGCTGGTCTTAGCAGTTTTAAAGCTACTTTCTTTTGCCATCAGGCTTGTATTTTCAGTATTTTTTCTGACAGAATCATAAATCTGAAGGGATATGTCTATCAGCCTTTTACCTGTCATTTTATCCGTCTTTGTTGCTTCTGATCCTTTTTGTTGAATTTCTCTTCTGAAGCAGTTTAAATCTGCAATTATTCCTGCAATGTCTTGTTTAATTTCTTCTATGTTATCAATAATTTTATCTTACTTTTGGATCATCTCTACTAATTCTACGTAATTTTCTTGTAACAAATTACAATTTCATTGCAGTCGAGCTTCCAATTCTGTAAGTTTTTTGTCAACTTGCTCTATTGTATTCTCTTGATAAAAAATCTGCAAGAACGTTAGTTTCTTCTTTAATAATTTCTATATCAAAAATATATTCTGCAAAGAATGTTTGTCATCTACCTTGTCTTTTATATTCTGGCGTGGATGGTAAATTATTTTTAATAAAAGCTTTTACCTGAGTATTATCAACTCTTACTAGGAATTTTTTAGGTAATAAAAAATAGGAAAACTTTTTAAATCCCTTTTTAAATTTAATAATTCCTTTTTGTTTGTTCGATATCTTTTTTCTGTATCTGTAAATGTTCCAGATGTATATCTGCATATTTTTTCCTTTTGTTCGTCTTTCTTTTTTAAGACTGCTCCCCAAAATTCTTCTGAAGCATCAGTTTCTATTATTAAGTCGTCATTTTCTAAAGGAAGATCTAATCTTGGTAGATTTTTACATTTTTCTTTTATAAATCTAACATGATTTATGAGTTCCTCTGTCATAAGAAAAATAGTATTTTTCTTTAATAGTTTCTGTAAGGGATTCCTTAATTTTGCCAAATTTTCTATGAATTGTTCAGCGTAATTTAAACATTCTAAAAAACTTTGTAATTTTTTTTATCTTCTATTTTATCTGGAAACATAACAATTTTTTTCTACAATATGTTCTTGTAGTTCTATTCTGCTTGAGTCCAGCTTGAGTCCTAAGAATTCTATCCTGGATTTACAAATTTCTGTTTTCTTTTTAGATAATTCTATCCCTGCTTTTTGGCAAAGAAGGGAAAATATTTGTAAATGTTTATAATGTTCTTCCTCATTTTTACTAGCTATTAAAATGTCATCAACATATACTAAACAAAAAGAATTATATGGTTCAAATACTTTGTCCATTCTTCTTTGATATATCTGCCGAGCATTTTTTAATCCAAAAGGCAATACCGTCCATTCATAATGTCCTTGTGGAGTACTAAATGTTGTTAATGGCATACTTTTTTCATCTAATCGTATTTGGTAAAATCCCGATTTACAGTCAAATTTTGAATAAATTTTTTTTCCTCTTGTCATATTTATTAAAGTCTCTTTGTGTGGGAGAAAATATCCATCAAATTTGGTATATTGATTTAGTTGCTTATAATTTACTACCATTCTAGCTTTTCCTCTTTTTATTTCTGCATGGTTTCTTACCATGAATGCTGGACTAGAATGAGGGCTTTTTGATTTCTGTATTAATTGTGATGTCTCTAATTCTTATAATTGGGTACGGAATTCTTCAATATCAACATGATTATATCTCATGAGTTTTACTCTGATTATTTTATTTTCATCAATTAGTTCGATTGTAGCCCATTCTTGACTGATATTCCAAAGGGCTAATGGATTATCACTATAGTTCTTTTCAAATAATGCCTCAATGTCTTTTATATTGAGTTGTACAATGATTTTCCCTGTTATTGGTTGTTTTTTATTTGTAATATAATCACCACGTTTGCTGTGAAAATTAAATTTGTTTCTTTTATATGCTTTTTGTACTCTTTTTAGTGTAATCCAATGATCACAGGGTGTTAATAACTGAATATAATTTTGATGTTGTATATATAATTTAAATATTTGTATGAAGTTATTTCCTAGTAATATGTCTTGTTGTGCATATTCGGGAGTATAAAATGGTGGACATGTAACTATATAATTTCCTAAAATAATTTTAGGTTTTCTAACCCCATGAGTTAATTCATGTCTTTTTCCTGTAAAATCTTTTCCATATAATGTTGGTAATGTTGTAATATATTTTTTAGGAAAGCATTGTCTTCGGGCAATGCAAGTTCCTACACCTATATCTAGGAATGCATGAAAATATTCTATTTTATATTCTTCATATACAATTCCTGCTACTAGATATACACTATATATACTAGTCATTTTCTTTTTTCCAAAAATATTCTTGATTATTATGTATGAAATATAGTCCTTCACTTTGTAGTGAAAATGGTTCCATTTGTTGTAATGCACTCATTCCTAATATAATTTCTGTGTCTTCATTACGACTATCTGATTGTACATAGAGTGTTATGTCAATTTTTATATCTTGTATTTCAATTGGAACTATGGCTTGTTGTGTAATTTCATATTCTTGTTCATTAAAATTTGTATATGCATAAGGTGATCCTATTGGTATTTTCTCTATATAAGGTATCATTCCTTGTTGAATAAATGAAGCTCCTGCTCCTGAATCTATTAATATTGTAGTCATATTCCATTCTTGTCCATTAAAATATTTTCCATATAGTTTATAATTTTTAGCATTTCTATTGTCTGCTAAAATTCTTAAACTTGTCGTTCTTGGCAAATTTCTTAATATTGGTCGTAATCTTCCATTATATCTATCCATGCTTGCTCTAGCTTCTTCTATTCTATCTCGATTTATTAATTGTAATTGATTTCCCTCATATCGTAATCTTCTTGGGATTTTGTTATCTATTACTAGGGGTTTTCTGAAACATCTATGTTTATGTTTTTTGGTATTTCTATTTCTGATATTATATCTGGCTTAGTAATTTTTCCTATATCTTAAAATATATTAGGAAGCATTATAATATCTTTATCTTCAAATTTTTCATAGTGATGTGTATTACTAAGAGCATAGCTTATTATATACGTTATTGAGTAAGGAATGGATCCTTTTTTCATTAATTCTGTTCTTTGAAAATCCTGTATTAAACTTAAGGTTCTGTTTATATTATTATCTCTAATATTTACACTTATCTTTGGATAAATATGAAATATTAGTTTATGATGACTAAGATTTCCTTGTAATATTCTAACGTAGCATCTCTTCTATCATTAATCCTATTATCTATTAATACAATATTTATAGGTGAATCTATTCCTTCTCTAAAAGTTGCTTTAATCATCATTTGAATAGCTCCTATGTGAATCCATCCTATTTTAGATCTATCTTTTATTTTTTCCATTTTTCTCATTAAGTCTTCCTTTCGTAGTAAAGGTATATTTATTCTATTTCTAGTATATTCTATTTGCATAGGCATTTCTCTATTAGTTATTCCATAATAGAAAATATGTTTTCTTTGAGTAATCTTTTCAAAGAAAGATGTTCTAAATCCATCAGAGTTTTCTAATCTTAATTCGGTGTTTCTTATTCTATTAAATAATTTTCTATCTATTAATACCTCTTGCAAGAAGTTTCCTGCTTCTTCCTGATATTCTTCTATTATTTCTTCTTCAGTCTGATTCTGTGTCTGAGAAATAATAGATTGATCCATCGGATTGTTCATCATCAGTTATTTGGAAAAATTCTTGAATATTTTCAATCTCAGAAAGTTCTTCTTCTATAATTTCCTCGAATTACTTTTGATTAATCTTCTTGGATCCTCTTTTTGGACATTCATTAGCATAATGTCCTATTTCCTGACATATAAAACATTTACATTCTTTTGGTTTCTTTTTATTATAATTTTTCTTTCTTCTGTAATATTTTTGTTTCGGTTTAGGTTTAAATCCAAACCTTTTCCTTTTCTTGAATTTATATTTGTTTCTTCTATTGTACCTCATTGGTTCGCATCCTATGGTTATTGGATGAGTTAATTGGGAACAACAAAGTCCTTGTTTTACTACTTTATTTGTTTTTCTACTTAGTGTGGCTTCTGCACACCATTCTTCTAATTTCATTCTTAGAAATTCTATTCATCCTCCTAATGTATCTGCTCTTTGTCCGATATATTGAGGATATAATTTCATCGCTTTAAATCCCCATGGGTCGGGTACCTTGGTGTAAAATAAGTTTAATAAGCTCTTACTGGTAACATTTTCTTTATCTGTTCTATCATATATTTTATAAAAATATTCCTGAAATTTACATATATATTCATCAATTCGGCACATATCACAGAGTTTTAAGTTATATAATAAAAAGATAAATCTCTATTTTTCTTTTTCTTTTTCTGTGTCTTTATTTACATTCCACGTTTCACCTAAAAATTCTCTTCTTAATTCATTCTCATAATTATTTACTACTTGGGCTAATGTAGTGGCCGCTCCTTTTACTGCTTCTTTATCATTGTCAGTTAATCCTTTCCACCAATCTGCTACGATTCCTTGGAAGGTTAAATGACAAAATCTTGATGTTGTTTCTACATCATAGCTTTGAGATGCTATTGATAAATATGTGGCCTTTGCCCATCTTGTTATGGCTTCGTCTATATTTCTCACACAATTTAAATTTAAATAAATTCTGTTAGCACTAATATATTCTTGATTCATATAATCAACTGGTGTTTCTATAGCAATATTACTTGGTCTTCTATCTGATGCCCAGTTTATTCCTTCGTATCTATTTCTGTCAGTAGGTTTTCTCCTAAAACTAGGATTTGACTGGTATCTAGTTCTTGATTGTTCTGGTATCTCATCTTATCCGCTAGGGATTGTTTTTGGCATGACAACCTGACTTTCAGAACTTTCTTACTGTAGTGGTTTCATGTTTACTGTTCTAATTTTTTCCGTTAATCTTACTATTTCTTGACTTAGATTATCTAATTCTTCTGCTTCGGCTTCTAAGTATTTATTTTCTAATTGTTCGACTTTAAATTTGTCTGTTTCTTCTATCTGAAGAGGACATAGACTTATTTCACTTCCACTTGTTTGGAATAGGTTTATTTTTGATAAACATTAGTTATTGCTTTCTTAGCTTTTTCATTTTGTCTACAATGATTACATTTACATTTTTTAGATTGGATTCTTAATATCTTCTCCCTTATACTATGAGGTTTTCGCATAATTAAATTCATAGTGTAAGAAACTAGCATCCAGAAAGAAGACGATGACACTCTAAGTATCATAGATAGCAAGATAATCTATATACCTGTGTTGCCCACCTCGCTTCCTCTTTTCTTCAACGCCAGTCGATCTTCTCTTAACGATTTCTAAGAGAAGTACTCCTTAGACTTCGACGTTCCAGATCTCAGACTCCTCATCATCCTATAGCCTTCATGTCCCTGTGTCCTTATGCACTTCTTTGCTTGGTCAGACTTCTGGACGATGGCCTCCGGGATGGAATAAGGGAGAGATAACTCTCGACCGATGAAGATAGAAAGAACTGGGGGTGTAACGGGTTACACACTATCTTTCCTACTCTATGATAGTACAAGGATTATAATCTTCAAGCTGGAGCTTGCTTCCTACACTTATGGAATTAACACGCAAGAATCATCTCAAGAACTTGAAATGGAATCTGGAATAGAATTAGGGAATTGAGACTCTGCTCTTTTTATTACAAGACTTTAATGTACATACATGGCTACCCTTGGGACTCTCTCCAACTATGAGTGAGTCTCCCTACTAGTCTTCGAGAGCTTATATAGACGCTCCCCTCGTTACATTGATGCTTACATTCTTTTCTCTTTACAAGTTTGTCGCACACTTGTCCGGTGGAGAGTGTTTTTCTTTTTGATGGCTTTCTCCTTCGCACATCTGTCCAGTGGAGAGTTCTTTGTCTTTTTTCTCCTTCTTTCTTGCAAATGCGTTCTTACGTCATTGGTGACATATCTGATGTATTATCGTCATTGCTTACGTCTTCTTCAGCGGCTAGTGCTGTTGTAGTTGTCTCTTTCCATCTTTTCTTGGCACGCAGGACATATCCTTCCTTCGTACTTTCTGAGCTGGCAAAATATCTGCTGACATCTGTTGCTTGATCTGATTTGTCCAGTTTCTATTCTTTTTAGAAACCTCTCTAAATTGATTTTTGTGGATGTATTAGCTCTTCTTGTATTGGATAGAATAATTGTGTTATCAGAAGCTTTATGAAGCCAACTTCGGTTTTCATTAATTAATTTTTCCAATACTTGGCAAAGGACTTTTAATCCTAATGCCCTTCTTGTTTCAACAAATTCCTTGTTAACCTTGTTCTCTTCAATTCTTTTCTGTAATCTGCATCAATTTCTTTGACGTATTCTGGGGAAGATACCCCAATTTGAATACAGTGTATTGGACTGAATTTCTTTAGTTTTTCCCAGTCCTCCGATGCTGAGAAAATCTTGATATAAATGTCACTAGTAGGTTTTACCAGTGGACTATTGTTTTTAAATTATCTAACTGCTCTGGCAATATTTTGGGGCAGTCCTTGTATTTCCCTAAGTTCTTGGCTTAAATATATTAAATTTGATGCTCTGATTCTGAAACAGTCTCTGATGATTCTTGGATCAGCTCCTTTGTCAAAGTTAATTCTAGGATATATTACCGTATGATCTGGAACACATGTTTCTGTCATTTTGAGATTGTAAACAATCTCTAATAAATTTCTATATTCATTTTTATTTTTTGTTAAAAACTCTACAAGACTCAATTGCAGGTCATACTCCTTCTCGTTCTGAGATACCTGGAATTTAAATATCCCTTTGGGCATCAGTTTTATATTTTCCGCTTTATTGCGGGATTCTTTCTCCGAAGAGATCATATTCTCCGTTGTTAGGCGGGAACTATTTTATGAAGAAATAGCAGTTTGAAAACTGCTTCTTGCCACTTGGCTACTTTCTTTCTCCGAGGAGATAGTATTCTCAGCTGTAAAGTTGGTCTTAGTAGTTTTAAAGCTGCTTTCTTTTGCCATCAGGCTTGTATTTTCAGTATTTTTTTTGACAGAATCAGAAATCTGAAGGGATATGTCTATCGGCCTTTTACCTGTCATTTTATCCGTCCTTGTTGCTTCTGATCCTTTTTGTTGAATTTCTCTTCTGAAGCAGTTTAAATCTGTAATTATTCCTACAATGTCTTGTTTACTTTCTTCTATGTTATCAATAATTTTATATTGCTTTTGGATCATCTCTACTAATTCTACGTAATTTTCTTGTAACAAAGTACAATTTCATTGCAGTCGAGCTTCCAATTCTACAAGTTTTTTATCAACTTGCTCCATTGTATTCTCTTGATAAAAATTCTGCAAGAACGTTAGTTTCTCCTTTAATAATTTCTATATCAAAAATATATTCTTTAAAGAATGTTTGCCATCTACTTAGTCTTTTATATTCTGGCGTGGATGGTAAATTATTTTTAATAAAAGCTTTTACCTGAGTATTATCAACTCTTACTAGGAATTTTTTAGGTAATAAAAAATAGGAAAACTTTTTAAATCCCTTTTTTAATGCTAATAATTCCTTTTCGTTTGTTCGATATCTTTTTTCTGTATCTGTAAATGTTCCAGATGTATATCTGCATATTTTTTCCTTTTGTTCGTCTTTCTTTTTTAAGACTGCTCCCCAAAATTCTTCTGAAGCATCAGTTTCTATTATTAAGTCGTCATTTTCTAAAGGAAGATCTAATCTTGGTAGATTTTTACATTTTTCTTTTATAAATCTAACATGATTTATGAGTTCCTCTGTCATAAGAAAAATAGTATTTTTCTTTAATAGTTTATGTAAGGGATTCCTTAATTTTGCCAAATTTTCTATGAATTGTTCAGTGATGCGATGATTTTGAGTCGCATTTATAGACCTTTTTCATGTGTGTTTTATGCTCTAATTAGTCATTTTTATGGATAATATTGCATAATTCACTCATTTCGGTCTTTGCCATCATTTTATGTCAAATCCCCTTAATTGTATCATTTTGAGCATTATTTATCATATTATCATAATTTGTGTGGATTTATTTGGTCTTGTTTTGGAATTTTAGGAAAAACAAGTATCTGCTTCCGTCGATACCATCGACGGAAGTCGATACCATCGACCAAGCCACAGGTTGCCAGCCGAGAGGAGCAGCACAGAGTCGATACCATCGACCCAAGTCGATGCCATCGACGCATGGAGGCTACAGCGTCGCTAAACGACAACAACCGACGCTAAAGAGAGTCGATACCATCGACCCTAGTCGATGGTATCGAGATGGACACAGGCACTCAGACGAAAAGAAAAGAAGGCTGCCGCTAA
This sequence comes from Alisma plantago-aquatica, assembly GCA_963693085.1. Lineage (NCBI taxonomy): Eukaryota > Viridiplantae > Streptophyta > Magnoliopsida > Alismatales > Alismataceae > Alisma > Alisma plantago-aquatica. The sequence continues at coordinate 877,823,225 of OY856410.1, forward strand.
TACGCTGGGTTGATACCATCGACCCGCGTCGATGGTATCGACGCCGGCAGATATGCGTTGGATTCGTTTTGATCTCAATCGGACGGCTGGAGTTATTTGACAACCTAATTAGGGACTTATACCTAATGACGGCCGCCGACAGGAGAGGGGGATCGATTTTGTCATTGCATGAGTGCCAAGGAAGGAGAAAAAGGAGAACGGAGGCCAGAAGCTCATCCCTGTCGATCCGGATGCTGCCGAAAACAAATTTCACCACCGAGAGGCGGGAAAGCTCGTGTTCTACGCAAAGGATCTACCGGTTCTTCTCCGTTCAGGGGTTTTCCCACTTAATTCACGTTTTTCTTATGAATTCCCCTATTTCTACTATGTATTTGTACAAGATGAACATGCGAGGCTAAAACCCTCCATCTTTAGGACTGGGAGTAGCCCGGGAATGCATTGTATGACAGTTTTATATTAATAATTCATATCTTCTCTCTTAAATCCGTGGTATAGTTTCGTTTTCTCCATATATTGTTATGCTTGATCACCATAATAATAACCTAATGCCCTTAATCACTTCGACAGAAGGATTAACGGTTGAAAAGAGACGAAACCTACATTAATCGATAAATCCCTTGACAAAGGAGGTGTAAAATTAATGGTGGAAACTGAGAGATCGTTCATAATGCGCTTAGTTTAGGGGAATGATTACTACGATGGTGGAATCAACCTAAACCTAAGTAGTGAATTATACCACGACAGTGGGTAATTCTGTTTTCAGGCCACTACCCAGAAAGAGAGAGAAAATTGAGGAGTTATATGAAACCTAATGCAATGTTGACCCGCAGTGAAACCGAAATCCTAAAGATATCCTTTTGAATTGATTAAATTAACCTTTAATGGATTGTTTTTGTTGTTTCATTTTATTTTCTTTTAATTTCGACAACAAACCCTACTTTGTCATCCGGCCTAGCTGATTGCAATTAGTTAGTAGGAGTCTCCAATAATTCACGTATCCCTGTGTTCGACTCGGGCCTCACAAAGGCCTGTACTACTCGACGCGTATACTTGCATTTTTAGCGCGTAGTAAAATACACGTCAAGTTTTTTGGCGCCGTTGCCGGGGATACGGCGAATTGTTGGCACTTCGAGTGCTAAGAGCGGCCACTCTAGGCCACATTTTTATTTTATTTTATTTTGAAACAACTTTAAATATTCCTAAATTTCGTTATAATTGTATTTACTCGTTCAAGCATAGTACTGAACTTGAATTTTCTCATTTCAGGTACTGTGTATGGTGCATACACGTAGTATAGACTACGACAATCGCACACCCGAGGTTCCACCTCCGGGACCTGAGGACGAGGAGCACTACGAGAAAGGGCACCAAGAGGAAATAAATTCTGAATCTCAAGCAGAAGAAATGGCCGAGCCACATACCATATGGGAGAAGATCAAAGCCTCTTCTTCATCAGCTTCAAAGGGGCCTATAAAAAAGCAGGCGGTCAACATACCAACATATAAGATCGATCCGGCATTGATCAACTTGGTAAAATCAAATGCATTTTACGGGCTGAAGAATGAGGACCCAGTTGCACACATCAGCCAGTTCGTGGAGAACTGTGACATGGTGAAGATTGACCGATTCCCACAAGATGCTTTGTACCTCAAGCTATTCCCAAGTTCCTTGGCAGGAGCAGCAAGAGAGTGGCTACATAACCTCGATGATGAGTTCGTTGAATCATGGGATCATATGGTGGAGGTTTTCTTCGAGAGGTTTTTCCCTCCTGAGAAGACCAACGACATGATTAGGAAGATTCACAATTTCACCCAACAGGCGGGTGAAACATATTCTGAGACCTAGGAGCAATTTCAGGTCATGTTGAGGAGATGTCCGCATCATGGGTTGGACAAGGAGACACATGTGAAGATCTTTTATTTTGCTCTCTCCGAGCATGATAGGAGTAATTTGGACTCAGCCGGTTTAGGATTTGTCCTGAATAACACTGACACGAGATGCTAGGAAATACTGAAGAACATGGCACGAAAGCAATCCTGGGGAGAAAGAGAGAGAGGCCCAGTTGAGCAAGCTAGAGTCGCCAGCGAATCAAAGGCAGTTAAAGAACTGAATGACAAATTGGATCTTCTAGCCAAGAAGCTGCTAGCTAAGGATGATGCATCTGAGGAAGAGGAAGCCCAAGTGAAATTCATGCAACAACAGGGTTATAGAAACAATGACTATGCATGGAGGAAGGATAAAAAGTTTTCATGGAAGGATCCAAATAATTTTCTGCAGGATCCGGATGCCAAGCCACAGCCAAGAGTCGAGGATAAGAACACTGAACTACAAGGTGATATTCTAACCAAGTTTGGGCAGACGCTGCAAAGCCATGGAGCACAAATACGGGCATTGGAAACCACCGTGGCACAAATTTCGAGTGAAGTGGCGGCCATCAAGCACGCCAATCAACAGAAACCAGTCGAGAATGCAAATGTGGCCCAAGCACACCATCAGGTCAAGTATATGTCTATGGTAAACAGTGAGGAGGAATCTCAGGTGCAAGAAGCTGTAGAAGAAAGAAAAATGACTTTCAATGTGCATGCGACACTGGCAATACCGTATCCACGCACTTACTATGGATTGCCGGGCGGAAACCATTTCTTCAGAAAATTAGAGAGAGTTATGAATATTGTATCTCCATGTAGGCAAGAAGAAGAGTTGCAGGTTGTTTGTGCACGTGCGGAGACAGCGAACGTGAGAGAGAAACCACAACAAGCTGTTACTATTGAGGATGTTTCGCCAAAGACCACGTCTGAGGGAGTGATTGAAGCAAGCTTAGGGGAGGTACCCCCAAAAAGCTCTTATGTGCCACCTCATAGGCGTGTTGATGCAGCTGATGTTTCAGATCCAGTCAATTCTAAGTCAAAGAAAGAGCATCGTCATTTTAAGAAATTCCTGGAGATATTCTGAAAACTCCACATCAATATTCCATTAGTGGAGATGATCGAGAAAGTACCCGCCTATGGGAGGTTCATCAAGGAAATCATCAATAAGAAGAGGCGGATAAAAGACGATGAAATTTATTGTATGAATGAGACAATGAGCTCTATGATTCACGGGAGTTCACCAAAGAAGAGAAAGGACCCAGGAGGTTTTTACATACCGTGCTCAATAGGTGGTCAACATTTTCCTAAAGCGTAATGTGATTCTGGCGCTAGCATAAATCTCATGCCTTTGGCAACATTTCAAAAGCTGGGGTTAAAAGAGATAAAGAGGTCAGCCACAACAATTGAATTGGCAGATGGGTCTACCGTGAGACCCTATGGAGTATGTGAAGATGTTCTAGTCAAAGTGGATAGATTCATATTTCCGGTGGACTTTGTCGTCATGGATATGCCACCACTCCAAAGCTGTGAAATTCTCCTAGGGAGGCCGTTTCAAGCAACGACAGATGTCGTGACTGCCTTAGGGAGAGGTACTCTATCTTTGGGCATTGGAGGAGATCGTGTTGAATTCAAATTACCGAATGATCCTCTAAGTGCAGTTCCCAAGGTGAAAAGATGATGATCGTCACACCGTCTAGCCTAAGACGTTAAAGAAGGGCGCTTGTTGGGAGGCAACCCAACCATTGGTACATTAGGATAGTTTAATTATAGTCATAGATTGCTCTCATTTAGTTTAAATTATAGTGTAAAGAAGATACCTTGATCCGTTTGTTCAATGTGCAGGCACAGGAAGGGTCGATACCATCGACACACTGGTCGATGGTATCGACATAGGTTCAGGTTGACAGCTGCAAAAATCACTCTGAGTCGATACTATCGACGGTCCCGTCGATGGTATCGACAGACCTACAGGCAGGTTGCGCAATAATTGTCGATGGTATCGACATGCCAGTCGATACCATCGAGATCTCTGGAGAAGTTCAGAATGATTTGTCTCAGTCAACTCGATACCATCGACGGCCTCGTCGATGGTATTGACATGGTCACAGGTTGAAGTGAAAAAGTGGCGGTGTCGCAATGAAGTCAAGTCGATACCATCGACATCTGTCGATGGTATCGACATCCATGTCACCGATCCGCGCAAAGACATCGACGGCGATCGCGAGTCCACGTCAGCGATCTGGGTGCTGCGTCGATACTATCGACTTGCATCGATGGTATCGACAGGTCAGCAATCCGGGTTTCCCGATCCAGCAATCGTCAGCCGTCGATACTTGCGAGGGAGGCGGATAGCATCGAGACGTGTCGATACCATCGAACCGCGTCGATGGTATCGACGGGTCAACAGTGGCACCGGCCAAGTCTATATAAGGAGAATTGCAACGTCATTTGACGTCACACCTTCAGAGCAAACTTCCTCCTTTGCGCCGAGCACTCCCCCGAGCTCTCCAAGAGAAGAGCAGCAACATCGAGCAAGGATCTTCACCGAGCGGAGAATCATTTCTCCATCTTCCCCGAGCTCTCTTCTTCTAATCCCATCTTTCTTGCAACAATGGTGCACGCCGCCGGATCATCGTTCTCTCGCGCAAATCCTATGGAGATCGCGGAGTTTGTGCCACCCCCTACTGCTTCAGTCTCACGTCCGCGCCTGGTTCACCCATTCGCGGAGGTGAGGAAGGTCTATGAGGAAATCATGAAGAGGAAGATCGAGCCGACCCGGTATGTGGACCGGGGTATGATCCAGGAGCTTGGATTCGAGGCCAACTTGGCCTATGTGCTGGCAGGACAAGCACGTCACATCGGCCGACGGGCCGACGAGCTGGAGTACCATGCGGATGGGCAGCCGTTCTTCGGCGAATGGCCCACCTACAAGGAATTGGTGGTGGAGTTTATGGCATCCCTCGACGTCTGCGTCGTGCCCAACGACATAGTTGCTTCTGATCGTGAGTGGATCAAGGGCCGGGTGTCATTCCGGCTGTTCAACATCAACTACAACATCACGCTTGAGCAGTTCAATGACATCTTCAACTGGAACCATTCTCAACACGATCACCGGCGCCCGGATTCCCGCACCGACTACGACAAGATCTTCGCCGAGCTAGTCACAGTGCCGGCGGGAAAGACAGTGAGCTACCACAATGCTGCGGTAGCGGACTTCGAGCATCCCTTCGTCCGGGTCTTACACCGGATGTTGAGCCTTACGTTCTTTGCTCGGAGTGATTTAGCATTGAGCAAGTTTCAGGAGAGCGATCTTTTCTTCCTCTACATGCTCCTGAAGCGACAAGAATGCAACTGGGGTGCGTTCTTTCTGCAGCGCGTCCTGGCGGTGAAGAGGAGTACAAGGAAGGCTCCGATCCATTTTGGTGGGCTAATCACCAAATTGGCATTGTACTTGGGGCTGAATTTCCAGTCCATGACTCCGATTTCCACGAGGAGTAAGGTGAACGTGCAGCATCTGCACCGTTCAAACCTTATCCTTCTACGGGATGGGTTGGCGTACGCACACTGCCACGTCAACCATGCTTATCAGGAGTGCGCACTGCCGGACGCCGTCTTCCACATCGAGGGTGCACAACACTTCCGGTGGCCGATCATAGCCGTCGAGTCCGATGAAGAAGAAGGCGGTAACGACGACCAAGAAGGCGAGGCTGAGGAGGAAGAGGATGCTTTCACACCTATTCGCGCACGAGTAGCACCCGGATGCATCTCCTAGGATGCATCCGGGTGCGTCTTCATCATCACAGCCTCCGCCGCCATCACCACAGCCCTCGCAGCCAGCCGAGGATGTCTACTTAATGCAAGGCATGTACACGATGCTGCAGGACATACATCAGACACAGCAGCAACATCTAGAGATGTATACCGGTATTCAGGATACTACGAACCGGTTACTTGACAACCAAAGGGCGATGTTCGAGAATGAACGTCTCCTCCTCGACCACCAATAGCAGATACACAATCGGTTGCAACGGATGGAGATGCAACAGGAGCCCTTTTACGACCATTACTGGAGTCAGAGCTACTTTGGAGGCTATCCACAGCCTCCGCCGAGGACCCATTACGATCCGAGCTTCCAGGGGGAGTATCCTTCTTGGGATCCTACGGCCCCACAGTACCCACCTCCGCCTCCGCAAGAATGATCAGGGTATCTCTGTTCCACTCTTAAGATTGTTTTTGACTATGAGGCCATAGTCGAATTCAAGCTTAGGGGGGTAGTTGGAACAGCTCTATCTTTTCTTTTATTGTTTTTAGTTTTTAGCAGTGTTATTTGTTTCTTGCATTTTTAGTTTTGGTAGGATCCACGTGCTATCTAGTGTAACTGTGGATGTCGTAAAAGTTTGTCATCTTACTGTTAATTCATGGAAAATTTAAGGGAAATTTAAAATTTTTTTGTGTCTTTGGAGAGCTTGACTTGGTTGTCCTTGGGGAACTTATCCTACGAAAATGATTGATTATGTCAACTTTAAAACAACATTTCACACCTATACTCCTTTTGACTCATGAAAAGTGGATAGTAACAGTTGTTTGAGCCTAACCTAACCAAATGGTAATGATACCTTAATTGGATGTAAGAGAGAGAACCCTCCAAACCACTACACAGGTCAGTAAGGAGGGACACATAATATCTTTCTAAGGTTCAGTCATTTAATCTTGTGATCATTCCACGTCATTTTTCCATAATCCACCTAAGAATTGGAAGTAAAGTGCAGTTTCAATTCCTTCTTGTGTGCATAGCATTTAGATAGGATGTGCATTGATATTTTCCATACGTTTGCATAAAAAAAAATATATAGGGATTCATGCACATTACTATTAGGTTCATGTCATGTAGTTGCACTCATGGTTTTCATGCATAAAGTACACCATGTATCTCAATTTTTCCTCAAAAGTGATCTAAACTGTTCCATACCTTCGAAATATTGCAAAGATTTCCAAGCATGAAGTAAATAGCCCAATACACTTATCTCTAAGCAATTATGGATACGTGGGCTAAAGTGAAGAAAAAAAATTCTGAAAATCTGAAATAAAGAAAAAAATTAATTAGAAAAGAAAGAAAAAAAAGAAGAGAATTTAGAAGAAAGTGGAATAAGAGGGAGAAAGGAACATGATATCACTCGCATTACAGGAAAATTGAGTACATGATGTGGCTTAATTAGATTTCCATCTCATTTTGGGGTGGAAGGTTAGTGCACACATCATTTCACCCAATTTTAGGCATTAGGGCATTTCTAATGTGCATTTGCATCATTTAGGACATTTTTGTTTTATGCATGTTGAATTTGTACAATACTTCCAAGCTCTTCCATGAACCACCCATTTCCATCCACCCGTTGCTCGGATTGGTAGGCCACCGTGAATTTCTCCTCACTAATGATTATCAGGAGAACTGCTTCCATGTAGATGGTAGTTAGGGCGAGCAATGTAGTGTAGGCGATCACAAGATGCACCAATGCTGAATCGGCGAGTTTTATTATGTTAACTGCCTTATGTGATAGTATTCATCAGTTTTAAGGGTAATTTCTCTTATGGATGATTATTGTCGCCTTTAGGGTAATTACTGTTCTGTGGTTAGAGAAGACCGGTTTGAGAATGTTCAGTGGGAGTCACATGGGATGTTGGGTTGGTGTGTTGTTTTTTAGTTGACATCTGCAATTCTATTCTAAGGATTAGTTGCTCGAGGGCGAGCAATGTTTAAGCTTAGGGGAGTTTGATGCGATGATTTTGAGTCGCATTTATAGACCTTTTTCATGTGTGTTTTATGCTCTAATTAGTCATTTTTATGGATAATATTGCATAATTCACTCATTTCGGTCTTTGCCATCATTTTATGTCAAATCCCCTTAGTTGTATCATTTTGAGCATTATTTATCATATTATCATAATTTGTTAGGATTTATTTGGTCTTGTTTTGGAATTTCAGGAAAAACAAGTATCTGCTTCCGTCGATACCGTCGATGGAAGTCGATACCATCGACCAAGCCACAGGTTGCCAGCCGAGAGGAGTAGCACAGAGTCGATACCATCGACCCAAGTCGATGCCATCGATGCATGGAGGCTACAGCGTCGCTAAACGACAACAACTGACGCTAAAGAGAGTCGATACCATCGACCCTAGTCGATGGTATCGAGATAGACACAGGCACTCAGACGAAAAGAAAAGAAGGTTGCCGCTAATACGCTGGGTCGATACCATCGACCCGCGTCGATGGTATCGACGCTGGCAGATATGCGTTGGATTGGTTTTGATCTCAATCGGACGGCTGGAGTTATTTGACGACCTAATTAGGGACTTATACCTAATGACGGCCGCCGACTGGAAAGGGGGATCGATTTTGTCATTGCACGAGTGCCAAGGAAGGAGAAAAAGGAGAACGGAGGCCAGAAGTTCATCCCTGTCGATCCGGACGCTGCCGAAAACGAATTTCACCACCGAGAGGCGGGAAAGCTCGTGTTCTACGCAAAGGATCTACCGGTTCTTCTCCGTTCAGGGGTTTTCCCACTTAATTCACGTTTTTCTTATGAATTCCCCTATTTCTACTATGTATTTGTGCAAGATGAACATGCGAGGCTAAAACCCTCCATCTTTAGGACCGGGAGTAGCCTGGGAATGCATTGTATGACAGTTTTATATTAATAATTCATATCTTCTCTCTTAAATCCGTGGTATAGTTTCGTTTTCTCCATATATTGTTATGCTTGATCACCATAATAATAACCTAATGCCCTTAATCACTTCGACAGAAGGATTAACGGTTGAAAAGAGACGAAACCTACATTAATCGATAAATCCCTTGACAAAGGAGGTGTAAAATTAATGGTGGAAACTGAGAGATCGTTCGTAATGCGCTTAGTTTAGGGGAATGATTACTACGACGGTGGAATCAACCTAAACCTAAGTAGTGAATTACACCACGACAGTGGGTAATTCTGTTTTCAGGCCACTACCCGGAAAGAGAGAGAAAATTGAGGAGTTATATGAAACCTAATGCAATGTTGACCCGCGGTGAAACCGAAATCCTAAAGATATCCTTTTGAATTGATTAAATTAACCTTTAATCGATTGTTTTTGTTGTTTCATTTTATTTTCTTTTAATTTCGACAACAAACCCTACTTTGTCATCCGACCTAGCTGATTGCAATTAGTTAGTAGGAGTCTCCAATAATTCACGTATCCCTGTGTTCGACTCGGGCCTCACAAAGGCCTGTACTACTCGACGCGTATACTTGCGTTTTTAGCGCGTAGTAAAATACACGTAATTCAGCGTAATTTAAACATCCTAAAAACTTTGTAATTGTTTTTTATCTTCTATTTTATCCGAAAACATAACAATTTTTTCTACAATATGTTCTTGTAGTTCTATTCCGCTTGAGTCCAGCTTGAGTCCTAAGAATTCTATCCTGGATTTACAAATTTCTATTTTATTTTTAGATAATACTATCCCTGCTTTTTGGCAAAGAAGGGAAAATATTTGTAAATGTTTATAATGTTCTTCCTCATTTTTACTAGCTATTAAAATGTCATCAATATATACTAAACAAAAAGAATTATATGGTTCAAATACTTTGTCCATTCTTCTTTGATATATTTGCGGAGCATTTTTTAATCCAAAAGTCAATACCGTCCATTCATAATGTCCTTGTGGAGTACTAAATGTTGTTAATGGTATACTTTTTTCATCTAATCGTATTTGGTAAAATCCCGATTTACAGTCAAATTTTGAATAAATATTTTTTCCTCTTGTCACATTTATTAAAGTCTCTTTGTGTGGGAGAAAATATCCATCAAATTTGGTATACTAATTTAGTTTCTTATAATTTACTACCATTCTAGGTTTTCCTCTTTTTATTTCTGCATGGTTTCTTACCATGAATGATGGACTAGAATGAGGGCTTTTTTATTTCTGTATTAATAGTGATGTCTCTAATTCTTGTAATTGGGTACGGAATTCTTCAATATCAATAGGATTATATCTCATGGGTTTTACTCTGATTATTTTATTTTCATCAATTAGTTCTATTGTAGCCCATTCTTGACTGATATTCCAAAGGGCTAATGGATTATCACTATAGTTCTTTTCAAATAATGCCTCAATGTCTTGTGTATTGAGTTGTGCAATGATTTTCCCTGTTATTTGTTGTTTTTTATTTGTAATATAATCACCACATTTTCTGCGAAAATTAAATTTGTTTCTTTTATATGCTTTTTGTACTCTTTTTACTATAATCCAATGATCACAGGGTGTTAATAACTGAATATAATTTTGATGTTGTATATATAATTTAAGTTTTTGTGTGAAGTTATTTCCTAGTAATATGTCTTGTTGTGCATATTCAGGAGTATAAAATGGTGGACATGTAACTATATAATTTCCTAAAATAATTTTAGGTTTTCTAACCCCATGAGTTAATTCATGTCTTTTTCCTGTAAAATCTTTTCCGTATAATGTAGGTAATGTTGTAATATATTTTTCATGAAAGCATTGTCTTCGGGCAATGCAAGTTCCTACACCTGTATCTAGGAATGCATGAAAATATTCTATTTTATATTCTTCGTATACAATTCCTGCTACTATGTATACACTATATATACTAGTCATTTTCTTTTTTCCAAAAATATTCTTGATTATTATGTGTAAGATATAGTCCTTCACTTTGTAGTGAAAATGGTTCCATTTGTTGTAATGCACTCATTCCTAATATAATTTCTATGTTGTCATTACGACTATCTGATTGTACGTAGAGTGTTATGTCAATTTTTATATCTTGTATTTAAATTGGAACTATGGCTTGTTGTGTAATTTCATATTCTTGTCCATCAAAATTTGTATATGCATAAGGTGATCCTATTGGTATTTTTTCTATATAAGGTATAATTCCTTGTTGAATAAATGAAGCTCCTACTCCTGAATCTATTAATATTGTAGTCATATTCCATTCTTGTCCATTAAAATATTTTCCATATAGTTTATAATTTCTAGCATTTCTGTTGTCTGCTAAAATTCTTAAACTTGTCGTTCTTGGTAAATTTCTTAATATTGGTCGTAATCTTCCATTATATCTATCCATGCTTGCTCTAGCTTCTTCTATTCTGTCTCCATTTGTTAATTGTATTTGATTTCCCTCATATCGTAATCTCCTTGGGATTTTGTTATCTGTTACTAGGGGTTTTTATGAAACATCTATGTTTATGTTTTCTGGTATTTCTATTTCTGATATTATATCTGGCTTAGTAATTTTCCTATATCTTTAAATATATTAGGAAACATTATAATATCTTTATCTTCAAATTTTTCAGAGTGATGTGTATTACTAAGAGAATAGCTTATTATATACGTTATCGAGTAAGGAATGAATCCTTTTTTCATGATTTTTGTTCTTTGAAAATCCTGTATTAAACTTAAGGTTCTGTTTATATTATTATCTCTAACATTTACACTTATCTTTGGATAAATATTAAATATTAGTTTCTGATGACTAAGATATCCTTGTAATATTCCTAACGTAGCATCTCTTCTATCATTAATCCTATTATCCATTAATACAATATTTATAGGTGAATCTATTCCTTCTCTAAAAGTTGTTTTAATCATCATTTGAATAGCTCCTATGTGAATCCATCCTATTTTAGATCTATCTTTTATTTTTTCCATTTTTCTCATTAAGTCTTCCTTTCGTAGTAAAGGTATATTTATTCTATTTCTAGTATATTCTATTTGCATAGGCATTTCTCTATTAGTTATTCCATAATAGAAAATATGTTTTCTTTGAGTAATCTTTTCAAAGAAAGATGTTCTAAATCCATCAAAGTTTTCTAATCTTAATTCGGTGTTTCTTATTCTGTTAAATAAATTTCTATCTATTAATACCTCTTGCAAGAAGTTTCCTGCTTCTTCCTGATATTCTTCTATTATTTCTTCTTCAGTCTGATTCTGTGTCTGAGAAATAATAGATTGATCCATCGGATTGTTCATCATCAGTTATTTGGAAAAATTCTTGAATATTTTCGATCTCAGAAAGTTCTTCTTCTATAATTTCCTCGAATTGCTTTTGATTAATCTTCTTGGATCCTCTTTTTGGACATTCATTAGCATAATGTCCTATTTCCTGACATATAAAGTATTTACATTCTTTTGGTTTCTTTTTATTATAATTTTTCTTTCTTCTGTAATATTTTTGTTTCGGTTTAGGTTTAAATCCAAACCTTTTCCTTTTCTTGAATTTATATTTGTTTCTTCTATTGTACCTCATTGGTTCGCATCCTATGGTTATTGGATGAGTTAATTGGGAACAACAAAGTCCTTGTTTTACTACTTTATTTGTTTTTCTACTTAGTGTGGCTTTTGCACACCATTCTTCTAATTTCATTCTTAGAAATTCTATTCATCCTCCTAATGTATCTGCTCTTTGTCCGATATATTGAGGATATAATTGCATCACTTTAAATCCCCATGGGTCGGGTACCTTGGTGTAAAATAAGTTTAATAAGCTCTTACTGGTAACATTTTCTTTATCTGTTCTATCATATATTTTATAAAAATATTCCTGAAATTTACATATATATTCATCAATTCGGCACACATCACAGAGTTTTAAGTTATATAATAAAAAGATAAATCTCTGTTTTTCTTTTTATTTTTCTGTGTCTTTATTTACATTCCACGTTTCACCTAAAAATTCTCTTCTTAATTCATTCTCATAATTATTTACTACTTGGGCTAATGTAGTGGCCGCTCTTTTTACTGCTTCGTTATCGTTGTCAGTTAATCCTTTCCACCAATCTGCTACGATTCCTTGGAAGGTTAAAAGTGTAAATATTAGAAATAAAAATAGAAATAGAACCTTAAGTTTAATATAGGATTTTCAAAGAACAGAATTCATGAAAAATAATTTACCATCCACACCAGAATATAAAAGACTAAGTAGATGGCAAACATTCTTTGCAGAATATATTTTTGATATAGAAATTATTAAAGGAGAAACTAACGTTCTTGCAGATTTTTTATCAAGAGAATACAATGGAGCAGGTTGACAAAAAACTTGCAGAATTGGAAGCTCGACTGCAACGAAATTGTAATTTGTTACAAGAAAATTACGTAGAATTAGTAGAGATGACCCAAAAGCAAGATAAAATTATTGATAACATAGAAGAAAGTAAACAAGACATTACAGGAATAATTGCAGATTTAAACTGCTTCAGAAGAGAAATTCAACAAAAAGGATCAGAAGCAACAAGGACAGATAAAATGACAGGTATAAGGTCGATAGACATATCCCTTCATATTTCTGATTCTGTCAGAAAAAATACTGAAAATACAAGCCTGATGGCAAAAGAAAGCAGCTTTAAAACTGCTAAGATCAGCTTTACAGCTGAGAATAGTATCTCCTCGGAGAAAGAAAGTAGCCAAGTGGCAAGAAGCAATTTTCAAACTGCTATTTTTCAGAAAATAGTTCCCGCCTAACAGCGGAGAATATGATCTCTTCGGAGAAAGAATCCCACAATAAAGCGGAAAATATAAAACTGATGCCCGAAAGGATATTTAAATTCTGGGTATCTCAGAATGAGCAGGATATGACCTGCAATTGAGTCTTGCAGAGTTTTTAACAAAAAATGAAAATGAATATAGAAATTTATTAGAGATTGTTTACAATCTCAAAACGACGAAAACATGTGTTCCAGATCATATATGATTATATCCCAGGATTAACTTTGACAAAGGAGCTTATCCAAGAATCATCAGATATTGTTTCAGAATCAGAACAGCAAATTTAATATATTTAAGCCAAGACCTTGGGGAAATACAAGGACTGCCCCAAGATATTGCCAGAGCAGTTAGAAAATTTAAAAACAATAGTCCACTGGTAAAACCTACTAGTGACATTTATATCAAGATTTTCTCTGCATCGGAGGACTGGAAAAAACTAAAGAAATTCAGTCCAATACACTGCATTCAAATTGGGGTATCTTTCCCAGAATACGTCAAAGAAATTGATGCAGATTACAGAAAAGAATTTGAAGAGAACAAGGTTAACAAGGAATTTGTTGAAACAAGAAGGGCATTAGGATTAAAAGTCCTTTGCCAAGTATTGGATAAATTAATTAATGAAAACAGAAGTTGGCTTCATAAAGCTTCAGATAACACAATTATTCTATCCAATACAAGAAGAGCTAATACATCCACAAAAATCAATTTAGAGAGGTTTCTAAAAAGAATAGAAACCGGAAAAATCAGATCAAACAACATATGTCAGCAGATATTTTGCCAGCTCAGAAAGCACGAAGGAAGGATATGTCCCGCGTGCCAAGACAAGATGAAAAGAGACAGTCACAGCAACACTAGCCGTTGAAGAAGACGTAAGAAATGACGATAATACATCAGATACGTCAGCAATGATGTAAGAAGGCATTTGCAAGAAAGAAGGAGAAAAAAGACAAAGAACTCTCCACCGGACAGATGTACGAAGGAGAAAGACATCAAAAAGAAAAACACTAGCCACTGGACAAGTGTGCCACAAACATGTAAAGAGATTATCACTATAGTTCTTTTCAAATAATGCCTCAATGTCTTGTATATTGAGTTGTGCAATGGTTTTCCGTGTTATTGGTTGTTTTTTATTTGTAATATAATCACCACGTTTGCTGCGAAAATTAAATTTGTTTCTTTTATATGCTTTTTGTACTCTTTTTACTGTAATCCAATGATCACAGGGTGTTAATAACTGAATATAATTTTGATGTTGTAATATTTATTCAAACTTTGACTGTAAATCGGGATTTTACCAAATACGATTAGATGAAAAAAGTATACCATTAACAACATTTAGTACTCCACAAGGACTATGAATGCACGGTATTGCCTTTTGGATTAAAAAATGCTCCGCAGATATATCAAAGATGAATGGACAAAGTATTTGAACCATATAATTCTTTTTGTTCAGTATATGTTGATGACATTTTAATAGCTAGTAAAAATGAGGAAGAACATTATAAACATTTACAAATATTTTCCCTTCTTTGCTAAAAAGTAGGGATAGTATTATCTAAAAAGAAAACAGAAATTTGTAAATCCAGGATAGAATTCTTAGGACTCAAGCTGGACTCAAGCGGAATAGAACTACAAGAACATATTATAGAAGAAATTGTTATGTTTCCGGATAAAATAGAAAATAAAAAACAATTACAAAGATTTTTAAGATGTTTAAATTACGCTGAACAATTCATAGAAAATTTGGCAAAATTAAGGAATCTCTTACAGAAACTATTAAAGAAAAATATTATTTTTCTTATGACAGAGGAACTCATAAATCATGTTAGATTTATAAAAGAAAAATGTAAAAATCTACCAAGATTAGATCTTCCTTTAGAAAACGACGACTTAATAATAGAAACCGATGCTTCAGAAGAATTTTGGGGATAGTTTCAAAAAAGAAAGACGAACAAAAGGAAAAAATATGCAGATATACATCTGGAACATTTACAGATACAGAAAAAAGATATCACTCAAACGAAAAGGAATTATTAGCATTAAAAAAGAGAATTAAAAAGTTTTCCTATTTTTATTACCTAAAAAATTCCTAGTAAGAGTTGATAATACTCAGGTAAAAGCTTTTATTAAAAATAATTTACCATCCACGCTAGAATATAAAAGACTAAGTAGATGGCAAACATTCTTTACAGAATATATTTTTGATATAGAAATTATTAAAGGAGAAACTAACGTTCTTGCAGATTTTTTATCAAGAGAATAGAATGGAGCAGGTTGACAAAAAACTTGCAGAATTGGAAGCTCGACTGCAACGAAATTGTAATTTGTTACAAGAAAATTACGTAGAATTAGTAGAGATGATCCAAAAGCAAGATAAAATTATTGATAACATAGAAGAAAGTAAACAAGACATTGCAGATATAATTGCAGATTTAAACTTCTTCAGAAGAGAAATTCAACAAACAGGATCAGAAGCAACAAGGACGGATAAAATGACAGGTAAAAGGCCGATAGACATATCCCTTCAGATTTCTGATTCTGTCAGAAAAAATACTGAAAATACAAGCCTGATGGCAAAAGAAAGCATATTTGAAACTGCTAAGACCAGCTTTACAGCTGAGAATACTACCTCCTCGGAGAAAGAAAGTAGCCAAGTAGCAAGAAACAGTTTTCAAACTGCTATTTATTCAGAAAATAGTTCCCGCCTAACAGCGGAGAATATGATCTCTTCGGAGAAAGAATCCCACAATACAGCGGAAAATATAAAACTGATGCCCGAAAGGATATTTAAATTCCGGGTATCTCAGAACGAGCAGGAGTATGACCTGCAATTGAGTCTTACAGAATTTTTAACAAAAAATGAAAATGAATATAGAAATTTATTAGAGATTGTTTACAATCTCAAAATGACGGAAACATGTGTTCCAGATCATACGGGAATATATCCCCGGATTAACTTTGACAAAGGAGCGGATCCAAGAATCATCAGAGACTGTTTCAGAATCGGAGCAGCAAATTTAATATATTTAAGCCAAGACCTTGGGGAAATACAAGGACTGCCCCAAGATATTGCCAGAGCAGTTAGAGAATTTAAAAACAATAGTCCACTGGTAAAACCTACTAGTGACATTTATATCAAGATTTTCTCAGCATCGGAGGACTGGAAAAAACTAAAGAAATTCAGTCCAATACACTGCATTCAAATTGGGGTATCTTCCCCAGAATACATCAAAGAAATTGATGCATATTACAGAAAAGAATTTGAAGAGAACAAGGTTAACAAGGAATTTGTTGAAACAAGAAGGGCATTAGGATTAAAAGTCCTTTGCCAAGTATTGGAAAAATTAATTAATGAAAACCGAAGTTGGCTTCATAAAGCTTCAGATAACACAATTATTCTATGCAATACAAGAAGAGCTAATACATCCACAAAAATCAATTTAGAGAGGTTTCTAAAAAGAATAGAAACCAGACAAATCAGATCAAGCAACAGATGTCAGCATATATTTTGCCAGCTCAGAAAGCACGGAGGAAGGATATGTCCCGCGTGCCAAGACAAGATGGAAAGAGACAGCCACAACAGCACTAACCGCTGAAGAAGACGTAAGCAATGACGATAATACATCAGATATGTCAGCAATGACGTAAGAAGGCATTTGAAAGAAAGAAGGAGAAAAAAGACAAAGAACTCTCCACTGGACAGATGTGCGAAGGAGAAAGACATCAAAAAGCAAAACACTCGCCACCGGACAAGTGTGCGACAATCATGTAAAGAGAAAAGAATGTAAGCATCAATGTAACGAGGGGAGCGTCTATATAAGCTCTCAAAGACTAGTAGGGAGACTCACTCGTAGTTGGAGAGAGTCCCAAGGGTAGCCATGTATGTACATTAAAGTCTTGCAATAAAAAGAGCAGAGTCTCGATTCCCTAATTCTATTCCAGATTCCATTTCAAGTTCTTGAGATGATTCTTGCGTGTTAATTCCATAAGTGTAGGAAGCAAGCTCCAACTTGAAGATTATAATCCTTGTACTATCATAGAGTAGGAAAGATAGTGTGTAACCCGTTACACCCCCAGTTCTTTCTATCTTCATCGGTCGAGAGTTATCTCTCCCTTATTCCATCCCGGAGGCCATCGTCCAGAAGTCCGACCAAGCAAAGAAGTGCATAAGGACACAGGGACATGAAGGCTATAGGATGATGAGGAGTCTGAGATCCGGAACGTCAAAGTCTAAGGAGTACTTCTCTTAGAAATCGTTAAGAGAAGATCGACTGGCGTTGAAGAAAAGAGGAAGTGAGGTGGGCAACACAGGTATACATATTATCTTGCTATCTATGATACTCAGAGTGTTATCGTCTTCTTTCTGGATGCTAGTTTCTTACACTATGAATTTAATTATGCGAAAACCTCGTAGTATAAGGGAGAAGATATTAAGAATCCATTCTAAAAAATGTAAATGTAATCATTGTAGACAAAATGAAAAAGCTAAGAAAGCATACAACACTCATAAGGGCAGTTCGAGTATGTTTTCAAAGCATGATAACAGAATCAAAAATTTCTGCACCAACGAAGTGGTATCAGAGCCATGTAACCATTCAAAACACAAAGATAAAATTGTGAGAAATGAATTTAACGAGTTAGAAGACAATAACATATACGAATCTTTAGATCTGGAATTTGAAGTCAATATTGAATAATATGTACAATAACATATAATTCTTTTTGTTTAGTATATGTTGATGACATTTTAGTAGCTAGTAAAAATGAGGAAGAACATTATAAACATTTACAAATATTTTCCCTTCTTTGCCAAAAAGCAGGGATATTATTATCTAAAAAGAAAATAGAAATCTGTAAATCCAGGATAGAATTCTTAGGACTCAAGCTGGACTCAAGCGGAATAGAACTACAAGAACATATTATAGAAAAAATTGTTATGTTTCCGGATAAAATAGAAGATAAAAAACAATTACAAAGATTTTTAGGATGTTTAAATTACGCTGAACAATTCATAGAAAATTTGGCAAAATTAAGGAATCCCTTACAGAAATTATTGAAGAAAAATACTATTTTTCTTATGACAGAGGAACTCATAAATCATGTTAGATTTATAAAAGAAAAATGTAAAAATCTACCAAGATTAGATCTTCCTTTAGAAAACGACGACTTAATAATAGAAACTGATGCTTCAGAAAAATTTTGGGGAGCAGTCTTAAAAAAGAAAGACGAACAAAAGGAAAAAATATGCAGATATACATCTGGAACATTTACAGATACAGAAAAAAGATACCACTCAAACGAAAAGGAATTATGAGCATTAAAAAATGGAATTAAAAAGTTTTCCTATTTTTTATTACCTAAAGAATTCCTAGTAGAGTTGATAATACTCAGGTAAAAGCTTTTATTAAAAATAATTTACCATCCACGCCAGAATATAAAAGACTAAGTAGATGGCAAACATTCTTTGCAGAATATATTTTTGATATAGAAATTATTAAAGGAGAAACTAACGTTCTTGTAGATTTTTTATCAAGAGAATACAATGGAGCAGGTTGATAAAAAACTTGCAGAATTGGAAGCTCGACTGCAACGAAATTGTAATTTGTTACAAGAAAATTACGTAGAATTAGTAGAGATGATCCAAAAGCAAGATAAAATTATTGATAACATAGAAGAAAGTAAACAAGATATTGCAGGAATAATTACAGATTTAAACTTCTTCAGAAAAGAAATTCAACAAAAAGGATCAGAAGCAACAAGGACGGATAAAATGACATGTAAAAGGCCGATAGACATATCCCTTCAGATTTCTGATTCTGTCAGAAAAAATACTGAAAATACAAGCCTGATGGCAAAAGATTGCAGCTTTAAAACTGCTAAGACCAGCTTTATAGCTGAGAATACTATCTCCTCGGAGAAAGAATGTAGCCAAGTGGCAAGAAGCAGTTTTCAAACTGTTATTTCTTTAGAAAATAGTTCCCGCCTAACAGCAGAGAATATGATCTCTTCGGAGAAAGAATCCCGCAATAAAGCGGAAAATATAAAACTGATGCCCGAAAGGATATTTAAATTCTGGGTATCTCAGAACGAGCAGGAGTATGACCTACAATTGAGTCTTGCAGAGTTTTTAACAAAAAATGAAAATGAATATAGAAATTTATTAGAGATTGTTTATAATCTCAAAACGACGGAAACATGTGTTCCAGATCATACGGGAATATATCCCAGGATTAACTTTGACAAAGGAGCTGATCCAAGAATCATCAGAGACTGTTTCAGAATCGTAGCAGCAAATTTAATATATTTAAGCTAAGACCTTGGGGAAATACAAGGACTGCCCCAAGATATTGCCAGAGCAGTTAGAGAATTTAAAAACAATAGTCCACTTGTAAAACCTACTAGTGACATTTATATCAAGATTTTCTCAGCATCGGAGGACTGGAAAAAACTAAAGAAATTCAGTACTCCAATACACTGCATTCAAATTGGGGTATCTTCCCCAGAATACGTCAAAGAAATTGATGCAGATTACAGAAAAGAATTTGAAGAGAACAAGGTTAACAAGGAATTTATTGAAACAAGAAGGGCATTAGGATTAAAAGTCCTTTGCCAAATATTGGAAAAATTAATTAATGAAAACCAAAGTTGGCTTCATAAAGCTTCAGATAACACAATTATTCTATGCAATACAAGAAGAGCTAATACATCCACAAAAATCAATTTAGAGAGGTTTCTAAAAAGAATAGAAACTGGACAAATCAGATCAAGCAACAGATGTCAGCAGATATTTTGCCAGCTCAGAAAGCACGAAGGAAGGATATGTCCCGTGTGCCAAGATAAGATGGAAAGAGACAGCTACAACAGCACTAGCCGTTGAAGAAGACGTAAGCAATGACGATAATACATTAGATATGTCAGCAATGACGTAAGAAGGCATTTGCAAGAAAGTAGAAAAAAGACAAAGAACTCTCCACCGGACAGATGTGCGAAGGAGAAAGACATCAAAAAGCAAAACACTCGCCACCGGACAAGTGTGCGACAAACATGTAAAGAGAAAAGAATGTAATCATCAATGTAACGAGGGGAGCGTCTATATAAGCTCTCGAAGACTAGTAGGGAGACTCACTCGTAGTTGGAGAGAGTCCCAAGGGTAGCCATGTATGTACATTAAAGTCTTGCAATAAAAAGAGCAGAGTCTCGATTCCCTAATTCTATTCCAGATTCCATTTCAAGTTTTTGAGATGATTATTGCGTGTTAATTTCATAAGTGTAGGAAGCAAGCTCCAGCTTGAAGATTATAATCCTTGTACTATCATAGAGTAGGAAAGATAGTGTGTAACCCGTTACACCCTAAGTTCTTTCTATCTTCATCGGTCGAGAGTTATCTCTCCCTTATTCCATCCCGGAGGTCATCGTCCAGAAGTCCGACCAAGCAAAGAAGTGCATAAGGACACAGGGACATGAAGGCTATAGGATGATGATGAGTCTGAGATCCGGAACGTCAAAGTCTAAGGAGTACTTCTCTTAGAAATCGTTAAGAGAAGATCGACTGGCGTTGAAGAAAAGAGGAAGCGAGGTGGGCAACACAGGTATACAGATTATCTTGCTATCTATGATACTCAGAGTGTTATCGTCTTCTTTCTTGATGCTAGTTTCTTACACTATGAATTTAATTATGCGAAAACCTCATAGTATAAGG
>OY856410.1:881529334-881686834 GCA_963693085.1 Alisma plantago-aquatica
TCTCTCAAGATAATAATTCACCTTAATGCCCAAGCATCCTATTGACCTTTAAGGTCGATGGACCAACAACAAGTGCAGCTAAAGCTTGAGGAACTCAATTGTCCTTAAGCAATCAACCTTTAGCTCTAGAAACAATCAGTCAACCATTTTCCTATCAATGTCACCCATGTTTTTAGACACCAAGAAATGATCTCGACTGTGCATGTGGTGCAGATCCATCTACTGGAACCTAGGTACAAAGGCCAATAAATACTCATCATATAACCATAGAGAATCTCTACCAAACCTTTGGCACAAATCAAGTCGTACTTGTTTCTCCATAAGAGAACAAGGGTTCAACTTGCTTTAACAAGAGTGATCAACCTATCTAACGAGAGTGATTGACCTCTAGAGGTTCTTGATCAATTAAACTACATGCCTGCTAAGAACAATTGACCTCCCCAATAAAGGAGCCATCAACCTCCTGTTGTTCAATGATGACCGATAATTAGAAACTCCACTACAATCTACCTCTAAGTGCTCGACCTCTACGTAAATTGATCCTTGGTGATCAACCTTTGCCAGTCAAGGATGATCGACCTCTTGTTTTAGTTGCTATCTATATGCCTTCATCTATTAGAAACAAATGACTTCTAGCCCAACATACCGATTGGCCTCCTTCAATCAACCAAATTCAGCTACTGGTTGCATATAATGATGTATGAGATTGCCCCCTATGGTTCAGCTAGTTGTAAAAGTCTTGCTCTGAGGAGCGAGTAGTCCTTTCAGTGGGGTGAGGGAACTAGCCCCACTACTCATTTTTTGCAATTTCATTCTTATTCTAAATCTTGTATGAAAATTATTACTAATTTCTTAATGCATATTTGGTGGATTGATAACCTCCACTACATGATTTATTACAATCTTAGACCATGAGAGATTCAACATTTAAGATTTGAATGTCGACTAGATTTGGTTAATACCCGATGAGAACTTCTAATCATGATTCTCTAGAGTAGTGGATATATGATATGCATGTATGATACATTAAGCTTACAACGATGTTTGCTCATACAAATTTCTAACACCAAAGAGGAAATTTGCACAAATCCAATTAGATCTTCATACAAGTTTGGATCTAAGTGAATTCATAGATTCAAGTAGTGTTGATGAAATTTGATTCCACCCCATTGCTTTTCATTATTAAGCAAGACCCAATTTTATTCAGAGCTTTTACTTTTCTTGCAATTAGTTTAACTTTAGCCAAAAAATCTTGGTACTAAATATTATTTTTGGTTTAAGTTAGATAAAAACTATTAGTGCTTTAAAAAGATTTAACCTTGGAATTCAATCGTCAACTATACCGCAGAATGACCCATCCATATTGTGGGTGGCATTATTGCACATTTGTTTTTGATAAAAGTCATGGATTTATATCTCTAGTGAATTTGTTGGTGCAATAATCTCCACATCAAAGTTTGGCACAATTGGCATGGAAAGTGGAACCATTTAGTTTAACCTAGTCTCATTAAGATTAATTTAGATTTTTATACTATTTGTACTATTGCATATTCACTAGAACTTAATCTCTCTACGTCCATCTGACTTATAGAAGATCTTTCCATCTTAGGTACACTAATCTAGTGCATAAGACGTTCCACCAACTTTGGCCACACATCAAGTTTTGATTGTGATATGAACAAAACTTTCACCGCCAGAATAGAGAGAGCATAACCTAAATGGATGAGGAAGAGATCATGCAAAGGGTGAACCTTGACAGTGCTACACACAGAGAGAGGCTTATATAAGAAACCCGAGTTGCCATTCAAGAAGAATTTTGTGCAGCCCAAGCCGATTCACAAGAGGTCATGTGATAGAAGGAGCTTAGGAAGTTCTCAATATATAAGGTTGCTGATGTATAGAACCCAATACAAGCACCCCTTATCGATGCCCCAAACTTTGAAAAAAGGACACATTGAATCTTGTTACTACAAAGCGGTCCCCTTTAAGGGAAACAAGGCGAGGATTGTCAAGAGCACATTCAAAAAGTTGTTGATATATGTGTTATGACTAAAAAAGTGGGGTTTGTGATGATGCTATTAGACTCTGTCTTTTTAAGTATTCTCTTGTAGATATATCTAAGAGTTGGTGCAATGATCTATTAGGTAATCAGATCACCACATGGGAACAACTTCAAAAGAAATTGCTTGAGAAGTTCTACCTGGTTCCCACACGAGATGCACACACTTGATATTACAAATTTATAAGACCCTAAGATGAACACACTCAGATACACAAAAAATACTACCCCACAAGCACATGGATTCATATTGTAGTATAGGAAGGTGGCAAGTTAGGGGTCAATCCTTAGGGAGAGAGGGGGGACTAGAACTGAATTAGTTTTATGCTAGGTTCCAAATGCTGAGTCTAGGGTTGTAGGGTTTTAACTTGAATTTGGTTGATTACACTAAGGGTGGTTGAACAAGAAATTAAAGGAAAAAGTAAGATCAAAACCTATTTTGACCCTAGACATTTTATTTCTAATTGACAAGGAAAGGAAAGCTAAGAAAGAAAGAAGCAATTTAGACTAAGGCAAACAAACAAGAAGCTAACACTACACTAAACTATCAAAGCAATCCTAATTAGCAACCTAGATATGACAACTAATTAGAATAAGAAAGAGACTACACTAGACTAGCAATTAGCAAACTAGGGTAAGTAAAGAACTTAGTTAGCAACTAGCTTTCCAAAGTAAGCACAAGCAAACACAATGTATCACGAACAAACCTAGAAATACCTAGCTACCATGAATAAGAAATTTAACTAAATGAGCAAGTAAAACAACTAATCAAGTAAAGACTAGCTAAGCAAGAAGGCAATTAGGATTTTAGCAATAAATGGGAATTGTAGGCCGTTTGAGGTATGTGACTAGAACCTAGGTTGGAGAGTCATAACATGCAACCATACTCATTCATTTAGATTGTTAAACCAAACAACAAGATATATTCTAAATAATTACCCTAAACTACTAATTTTCCATGGATTGAATAGGGTGTGCGAAGGGGAACTACTCCCTAACACACCCTATCCAACCTTGCGAGGCCCATTTGGATTAGAGTTTATGTGAAATTCTACTAGGATATAATTAAGTCTAGGTTCTAGGGTAGAAGCTCTTTGTGAAATTTGGGGCCAAGGGTAGTAATGGAGGGTGGAAATGAGGGTAGCTCACCTCACATAACCTACCATCTACCCTTTAGATATTTCCAAGCCAACCGCACTAAGTGCTTCTAGACTAGCTACTCAGATCTCACACCTAGGATAGGAGAAGGGATATATGTGTGGGAGCACGGGGTGCTAGCTAGGGATACACTAGTTGGACCTAGGAGAAAATCCCCAAAATAGCCTCACATATGCCATTTTTTCCTAGACCTAGGTGTTGGTATGTATGCCCTGAGAGCCAATCATGTGATGATTGGTGGGATACATTAAGATTGATTTGATAAACATAAAAGGCGAGCTTCCAATTCTTTCTGGTTCAGTCATATGAGATAGTGATAGAACAGATTGAATGTCTAGAGAATGACAATACTCAATGACGTATGCCTTCAGGTTCATGACCCGAACGATGAGATCATACGGATGCTAAGAGTTTGTACATTCTTGTTATGTCCCTAGTCGGATGTCATTGTGGAAGGTAGATAGACAACAATGACACACAAGACTAGATTGTGGTGTTGGTTGATGACAGAATCTCATTAGTCATGATATAGAGATATCAAACCAAACACATAGGTACTTGTCAGAGAACAAGTGTACCGGACAGACCCACCGTGAGTTTGACACATGGAACCATGAGATGGTAGTCACAGTCAGTACTCACAGTGATGGTGGTGAGTGTGATTCTTAGACCTGAAATCATTACACTCAACACATGTCGTTGGGCACACTTTGACATCATCAAACGCAATCCTGAAACATGGGTTGTTATAAAGGTGATGATTGGGTGGCTTTGACACATGGGGCTTTTGAGGGGTGAGTGATAGATATGGGATTTGTCCCTCCTGAGGGAGTATGATATCCATGGCCACTTGATGAGTAGGATTGAGAAAGGCATGCACGCATGTGTGAATCAGTATATGATACTGATGTCATACATATCTCTTCCAGTCTACTCTGAGATCAAGGAAGTGAATGAACGTTGACAGGATGACTGTTCCATGCCTCGAGTCCATTTGGGATATCAGTGACAAAGGAATTATACATTCGTTGTAACACCATTCATGGATTGTAGGATGAAAGTTGTTCTCCAACTTTCTACTTTCACTTGGGTAGCACTGATGTGTGACTAGGCACCGCTCTTTGCTTGTGAAGTCATAAGTGTTATGAACTTTCACTGCCAACGTGAAATGGACCTGCAGGGTCACACACATAGGATTTAACCTGGAAGAGGAGTTTTGTCCACAAAGCAATGTTTAGATTGATTACTAAAAGAGTTTGGTAGTTCAATTAAACACTCAATCAGTCGATGGCTCAATATCGTATGGTTCAAGGTGTTGGACGCATTGATTGGAGTATCGAATTGATTGAAATCACATTTGACTAATTCTGCACAACCTGCACTCCCAACCGATCGGTTCATGTGATGAACCGGTCGGCTGAGGTTGCTGAACCGAGCGGTTCAATTGTTGAACCGATCGGCTCATGCACAGAGTGAAATGACCGGTTCAAGTGTTGAACCGATCGGTTCAACTGGTGCAATCGAGCAACTTGGGAAAGTAGGATTGGTGAGAATTTTCCTTTCGTTTCAAATTGCCCAATTCGATTGGGAATATAATTGGTATTCGATACCAATTGGGAAAGAAATAAGGAAAGTCTTTTTGAGCCGGATTAGGACCATGAACCGATCGGTTCAGGGCACCAACCGATCGGTTGGAGTGCCCCAAACGGTCGGCTCAGGTCCAACCGATCGGCTCAATGGCCGAACCGATCGGTTCAGTGGTGAACCGATCAGTTCAGGTTGCGAGATGGTTGCTTTTGGTGGAAAATCTTGAACCCTTCTACTCCTGCTTTAGTCCCGCATTGCCTGGGATGGAGAACCCTGTCCCATGACTCTCCTATATATATAGGGGTATTGGGGGCTTCTCAAAGTACAGCTCAGTACAACCAGTTGCTCTGCAAGTTGTCGTTCTCTCTGGTTTTGGTAACCGTGAGAGAGCCCGAGCAAGTGCTTCCTGCAAAAGGGAGGTGCAGCAAGGGAAGGACAACTGCAGTTGCAACAGGAGGCAGGAGAGCGTGTTGGCGATTAGTACGTCAACAGGAGGGTGCGACTCCTTCCACTTCCTTGTGGGACAAGGAGTGTGGAGTTCCAGGTGGTCCGTGTGGACTACTATAGAGGCAGGAGGACACTGCCGCTTAGGAGGACAACTGTCATCCGACAGTCTGGTTCGAGTAGGAGTTGTCAGTCCCGGTGCGACCAGGAGCTGCACAGACACCGTCGAAGTCCGAGTTGAAGATCGCGCATTGCGCGAGGTATTGTCTCCGAGCAAGCCTCGGGACAAGGTATGATTCCACAAACCATCTTTTCCTATTATATAGACGTTGACGCGTTTCCTCGGTATGGGTTGGGGGAGAAAATTTTGTTTCCGCTGCCTTCTCTGTCTCCCCTAAAACCCAACTGTGGTATCAGAGCCACGTCAACTGCTCTATATTTTAGGAATATCGATATGATCGATTTTGGTTTGTCGCCTTTATTTATTGCATACGATGCAAATAATATCGGCTTTATGCATGTCCAATCCTAAATCCACAAATCCCTAATTACATATATGATATGTATTATTAATGCACTCGATACGCGTCGCCCTTAAACGAGTTTTGTGGTGGATGTATGTAGCATGATTATGGCCTATAAACCCCTATCTGTGATTGGTTGTGTGTGGTTGCTTGCATCTCGGTCTGCGCACCGATCTTCCCTCTCTTATTCCTGATGTAACTCAAAATAATTCGAGATTCTTTCCTACCTTTGCTCCCCCCGAATGTAACTCGTGGTTTCCTTTTTTAAAGCAATGTAATAAATAGGATAGATTTTTATTTCCTATTATTTCAAAGACCGGCGGACATCAATACGACTGCTCAGACGATCGGTTCAAGGAGTGAACCGATCGGTTGACGTTCCAGACGGTCAGTTCAAGGAGTGAACCAATTGGTTGATGACCGGTTCGAGGAGCGAGATGAGCGGGTGGCGGACATGACAAGATGCACGACGACCAGGCGAACCGATCGGTTGGAGGAGCCAACCGATCGGCTGGTGGCACCCAGACGACCGGCTGGAGAGTACAGATCATTCATGTGATGAGTTGATCTACTCGGATGGCAAGGCACAGAGTTCATCTTGTACAGGTTGCATGTGATGTAGACCTAGATGACCGTGATTCCTCTTGGCTCGAGGAATCACATCTGGATGGCCATAATCATCGCTTTTTATCGTTTGTGCATGTTTTCTGTGGGATATAGCATGTATATGATATGTACTATGTATTGTGGTGATTGGATATGTATATGTATATAAAACCAAATCCCTCATTAAAATATTAAGTTTTTGATGCCTTCCAAATGTGACACACGTGAAAAGCTTGATCGACCAAGTGTGGGCACGCCCTAGCGTGGTGCACCATCTATCTCGTGGAAGCGTGAAGGATGAATGTGTGGGTCTGCCCTAGCAGGGTGCATATTCATCGTGTTTGCTTTAGGTCGGACTTAACAAGGTGATCTAGTACCTTGAGGCATGGAGATGATCATTGCAAGGAGTTGTAGATGACATCTTATCAAGAGTTGCATATGATGCAATTGGCAAAAGTTGCCTACCTGAGAGATCTATGTTGTGGGTGACGGCCCTAGTTGGTCCATGGCTTAGAGGATTTCAGGATCTTGCCCACTAGAAGGTTGTACGCTGCAATCTTCCGAATTGATAGTGAGGGCTATCAATTTGAAGTAAAATAGTGGGAGCGATAATTAATTAAAGGCCTAATTATATCGTCAAATTTTCAAATCAATCAAATAAGTCAAAAATGAGTTTTGGACTAAAATTGCATATTTTCCTTTTTGTAGTTCAAATGGCAACAATCAACAACAACTTTTCTTTGTGATCGGTCCTTGACAAGGACAAGCTAAATGGGACGAACTTCCACGACTGGTATCGGACATTGAGAATTGTTCTCACTCAAGAGCGTAAGCTCTATGTCCTGGATACTCCAATTCCAAAGGAACCCGCTCCTAATGCACCAAAGACAGAAAGGGATGCTTACAAGAAGCATTCTGATGATGCCATTGATGCAAAGTGCTTGATGCTATGTTCAATGAACCATGAGTTGCAGAGGCAACATGAGAACATGGGTGTCATAGAGATGATTTTGCATCTCAGGAACATGTATGAAGATCAGGCACGGAAAGAGAGGTACAATGTTTCTAGGGCGCTGTTCAAGTGCGTCATGACAGAAGGAGATCCAGTTGGTCCTCACACACTCAAGATGATTGGGTATGTGGAGAACCTGCAGAGACTGGGATTTCCACTGAGCCAAGAGTTGGCTACTGACGTGATACTGCAATCGTTGCCAGAATCTTACAGTCAGTTTGTGATGAACTACAACATGAACAACTTTGATAGGCCACTGTCAGAGTTGTTGGGCATGTTGAGGACAGCTGAGTTACAGATGAAGAAGGACAAGCCTAAGTCCGTGATGGTGATCACGAGCAAGAAAGGCAAGTCCAAGCACAAGGGCAAGGGCAAAGCTAAGAAAGGTTCTGAAGCTAGCCAGGAGTCCAAGCCATCTT
This sequence comes from Alisma plantago-aquatica, assembly GCA_963693085.1. Lineage (NCBI taxonomy): Eukaryota > Viridiplantae > Streptophyta > Magnoliopsida > Alismatales > Alismataceae > Alisma > Alisma plantago-aquatica. The sequence continues at coordinate 881,537,144 of OY856410.1, forward strand.
CATCTCTCAAGGCCAAGGGAGGTGTGACCAAGAAAGGAAATTGCCACCATTGTCAAAAGCTAGGACATTGGAAAAGGAATTGTCCTCTCTACCTGGAAGAACAAAAGAAGAAGGAGGCGACTGAAGCCTCTACTTAAAGGTGTCATGAAAGTAAACTTGTAACACTTTTGAAATATATGATATCAAGATGTAAAGTGTAAAGCATTCTTATTTGGGGCAAGTGTTGCCTTCATAGATAGGAGTACTTTAGTTTATTTCCATCCAATAAGGCATGTAATACAGTTATGAACTGCTATTTCATACTTGCCAATAGATAGAAACACTTTATTTTTGCATATTGTATGACAATGATGGCAATTAATAAAGAGATGTTTCAATTTATAAAGATGTGATCTTTATGGCAATGCCTTATTATCTTGTGATATTTGATATGCATAAGATAAGACGATACCTAAAAGTTATAGATAACTCAAACAATTTAATTAGCATTAATCATGAGAAATTCATTTCTAGTTTCCATGTGATGGATAAAACTAGACTCTTTTGGTTAGAGAACCAGTAAGGGACATGAATATCTTGGATATGATTAATAAATCTTCACTAATGTAGTGGGAGAGTGATTATCCTATTAGGTATAATACATGTGATGTATTTACATGCCTATTGGAACAAATGCTAATACTTCAAATGGTGTTTAGAGAAATACCATTATGGATGTCTTGAAGTGTTCAAGATCATCATAAATGAAGTGCAAATTTGGTAAAGTATTAATTCTTGATGAGATCAAAGAATGAAATACTTGGACCAAATGTTTGAGATCCTTATGAGTGTTTATGATAATGTATCATAGTGAACTCATGATTAAGGCATGATGATGTCTGAATCAAGAAGGAATCATACTCTAAGGAGGTAGAGAATGATTATCAAATAACTGAATTCTTCTTAATAAATGAATACCCCACACAAATAAAAGAAATTAAGAATCACAAGGGTTGTGAGTTCTTATATTTTTAACAGATACACCTCAATTATCTATGTGATGAGTTGTTCATATGATGAGTCAACTATTAAGATGAATATGAGGAATCGAATCTTGAGTTATGGTTTATGACCATTACATCCTAAATGACATCCATGTGAACCATAAGGTATGACCTTGATGGTAGCACTCATTGGATCATATCCATAAGTGAAAATGAGTCTTAAGTGTTAAGACACATGGATAACATTTTGAGAAGGATGATGCTTGTTGATTGCAACTTAATGACTAAGACATTTGGCATATGGATACTAAAACCGCACTCCTATGAGGAATAAAACCAGGATGTGTACGTGACACAACCTATAAGGTTTATGAATCCACTAATGCAAATGAAGTCTATAAGTTACAATGGACTAATCAATGTGATTGATTGAGTACAAGCAACTCAAAATTGGATCTTTATTTTGATGATATAGTCAAAGGGTCTGACTGATATGTCAAAGATAAAGAAGGCATCTGTAATTTAGTGGGAGCGTATTCACATTCCACATATTGATGTGAAATGGAATTGTTCTAGAATGGAAATCCAAAAGTGGAAATTATCTTTAAGGAAGATAGAGATGTTTCCTATGTGATAGGAATAGAGATCTATAGAGATAGTTCTCGAAAATCTCTTGACCTGGAAAGAGAAAGCATACATTGGCAATCTGTACTGAAGTGTTCAGTATGCACAGATTCAGTGGGAGAAAACTTGTCCATGTTACATGGAGTTAGTATCCCAAGGCCAAGTGTCCAATTCTTATGAAGAATGGGAACACTAAGAATAGATATGGATCTATCATGTATGTAATCATCCCATTATCTTGCATGTATGACATGGCAAGAATAAAATGCATTCATCATCTTGTATGTAGGATATGGCAATATGATGTGCTCATCCTGATAACTCATATGTAGGACATGACGAGTGGATGTCTGTCTACTTCCAGTAAGGGTTACTGGAATACCATGAGAACTTGATAAGTGCTTGTGAAGTACTAGTTCTATGGAGATAAGGAAGAGTTTAATGTAAAGAGTTACATTGATGCGAACTTCCGAAAGGATAGAAAATTAATCGCAAAATATATATGAGATGTACAAAAGAGAATGTTTGTTGATAATTGGAAGTGTTCCAATAAAGCCATTTAAAAGGGAAATGTCGAGTATCTAGGTGTTAGTGAACAGCAGTGGATACTATATGGATGTGAAAGTTCATGAGATGAACTTATATTCCACTCATTGATGACAAGTCTGGAATCCTTGATCATGCAATGCGGATAAAGGTTAGCAAAGGAATACTAGATCGCATATTACGGCAACTCCATCTCATACGTGCGACGTACAACGAAGAGATGTGAGGCATGCAATTTGTTCAGACTTTGGCAAGGTGTTGCCATTACTCACTATGATGGCACTAGAGCACAGTAACATGTGGGACATGTTTGAAGATCACTATGAATATGATTCATGGGTAATTGGCTCGCAGTGCAAGTGGGAGTCTGTTGGTATGTATGCCCTGAGAGCCAATCATGTGATGATTGGTGGGATACATTAAGATTGATTTGATAAACATAAAAGGCGAGCTTCCAATTCTTTCTGGTTCAGTCATATGAGATAGTGATAGAATAGATTGAATGTCTAGAGAATGACAGTACTCAATGACGTATGCCTTCAGGTTCATGACCTGAACGATGAGATCATACGGATGCTACGAGTTTGTACATTCTTGTTATGTCCCTAGTCGGATGTCATTGTGGAAGGTAGATAGACAGCAATGACACACAAGACTAGATTGTGGTGTTGTTTGATGACAGAATCTCATTAGTCATGATATAGAGATATCAAACCAAACACATAGGTACTTGTTAGAGAACAAGTGTACCGGACAGACCCACCGTGAGTTTGACACATGGAACCATGAGATGGTAGTCACAGTCAGTACTCACAGTGATGGTGGTGAGTGTGATTCTTAGACCTGAAATCACTACACTCAACACATGTCGTTGGGCACACTTTGACATCATCAAACGCAATCCTGAAACATGGGTTGTTATAAAGGTGATGATTGGGTGGCTTTGACACATGGGGCTTTTGAGGGGTGAGTGATAGATATGGGATTTGTCCCTCCTGAGGGAGTATGATATCCATGGCCACTTGATGAGTAGGATTGAGAAAGGCGTGCACGCATGTGTGAATCAGTATATGATACTGATGTCATACATATCTCTTCCAGTCTACTCTGAGATCAAGGAAGTGAATGAACGTTGACAGGATGACTGTTCCATGCCTCGAGTCCATTTGGGATATCAGTGACAAAGGAATTATACATTCGCTGTAACACCATTCACGGATTGTAGGATGAAAGTTGTTCTCCAACTTTCTACTTTCACTTGGGTAGCACTGATGTGTGACTAGGCACCGCTCTTTGCTTGTGAAGTCATAAGTGTTATGAACATTCACTGCCAACGTGAAATGGACCTGCAAGGTCACACACATAGGATTTAACCTGGAAGATGAGTTTTGTCCACAAAGCAATGTTTAGATTGATTACTAAAAGAGTTTGGTAGTTCAATTAAACACTCAATAAGTCGATGGATCAATATCGTATGGTTCAAGGTGTTGGACGCATTGATTGGAGTATCGGATTGATTGAAATCACATTTGAGTGATTCTGCACAACCTGCACTCCCAACCGATCGGTTCATGTGATGAACCGGTCGGCTGAGGTTGCTGAACCGAGCGGTTCAATTGTTGAACCGATCGGCTCATGCACAGAGTGAAACGACCGGTTCAAGTGTTGAACCGATCGGTTCAACTGGTGCAATCGAGAAACTTGGGAAAGTAGGATTGGTGAGAATTTTCCTTTCGTTTCAAATTGCCCAATTCGATTGGGAATATAATTGGTATTCGATACCAATTGGGAAAGAAACAAGGAAAGTCTTTTTGAGCCGGATTAGGACCATGAACCGATCGGTTCAGGGCACCAACCGATCGGTTGGAGTGCCCCAAATGGTCAGCTCAGGTCCAACCGACCGGCTCAATGGCTGAACCGATCGGTTCAGCGGTGAACCGATCAGCTCAGGTTGCGAGATGGTTGCTTTTGGTGGAAAATCCTGAACCCTTCTACTCCTGCTTTAGTCCCGCATTTCCCGGGATGGAGAACCCTGTCCCATGACTCTCCTATATATATAGGGGTATTGGGGGCTTCTCAAAGTACAGCTCAGTGCAACCAGTTGCTCTGCAAGTTGTCGTTCTCTCTGGTTTTGGTAACCGTGAGAGAGCCCGAGCAAGTGCTTCCCGCAAAAGGGAGGTGCAGCAAGGGAAGGACAACTGCAGTTGCAACAGGAGGCAGGAGAGCGTGTTGGCGACTAGTACGTCAATAGGAGGGTGTGACTCCTTCCACTTCCTTGTGGGACAAGGAGTGTGGAGTTCCAGGTGGTCCGTGTGGACTACTACAGAGGCGGGAGGACACTGCCGCTTAGGAGGACAACTGTCATCCGACAGTCCGGTTCGAGTAGGAGTTGTCAGTCCCGGTGCAACCAGGAGCTGCACAGACACCGTCGAAGTCCGGAGTTGAAGACCGCGCATTGCGCGAGGTATTGTCGCCGAGCAAGCCTCGGGACAAGGTATGATTCCACAAACCATCTTTTCCTATTATATAGACGTTGACGCGTTTCCTCGGTATGGGTTGGGGGAGAAAATTTTGTTTCTGCTGCCTTCTCTGTCTCCCCTAAAACCCAACACTAGGTGTCTTCAAGCACAAATCATAAGATAATCCATGTTTTCAAGCACAAACCACAAGATAATTTATGGAAATGAGATAGAAGTAGAAGACAATCAATATAAAATGAAATTATAGAGTTTATAAGTAATTTATCCCCAACATGGTATCAAAGTCATATTTTAACCCCCAAACAACCCTCCTAGAGGGGCCTAGCTATTCATGGAAAAAAAGGAAAGAAGAAGAAAAATAAGAAGAAGAAGAATAAGAGAGAATAGACATTGGATCTCATGGAAGTCATTCTCTTCTTCACCTTTACCAGCAAGATCTCGTCCTCCCTCCAAGGTGGTTGAATGGTATGTAAGGGTGCATAGGAGTAGCCAAAACCCTAGAAACCTAGGGTTTTGAGGTATGGGAAGGAGGAAATGGAGTAGGAGTAGGTGGGAGCTCAATGAATGTGGTAATGGGTTCTAGGGAGGCTAAGGAGTGGCTAAACTTTGGCTCCCATTTGCCACCCATGTATATGGTGCTAGGAAAGCCTAGGGTTAAGTGGGGGTAATATGAGAAAAATAGTGTAAAAAATTGCTAGGGTTTTGAGGCAGAACGACCATTCTGAGAAGAACATCTGTGGTGGGTAGAGGGTAGCATAGTCATGCTAGTAGGGAGTGAGCGTGCTGATGGAGGTGATATTATAATAAAATTTGGATTTGAGGATTGGTATCATGGCTATGTTGGGCAGCACGATCGTGGTGGTGCCTAGGTAGCATGGCCTTGCTGGGTAGCACGATCGTGCTGGGGGACTTGGGTGAAGGTCAATCCTACTGGCACAAGTGTCTTGAGCTTTGACCAACTCAACTGTTCTGGATGGAACAGTCGCACTGGTATCTTCTTGGCATGGCCATGTTGGCTAGCACGGTTGTGGTGTTGAACATGTCTTGAGTCACTTCTCCAATGTAATTTAATTGGTGATTCGACTTGGGCAGCATGATCGTTCTCTATCACCACGACTGTTCTGGGGGATTTTGCTTGCACTTTGATCTTCAACTTCACAATCCATGGACTCATTTGCTTTGGATTGACTCTTGGCCATTATAGGTAGGTTGGGGAAGCTCTTGGACCCTCCTTAGAATCCGTCATGGCCTTAGATCATCCTCCTTCTCTCCTATCCATCCATGGTGTAGTCCAAGTACCTGAAAGTCATGCAAAGAAGGTCCATAAATGCATTTGGTAGTAAAAAAATTCTTAGGGAAAATAACATGCATTCTAACAAGTTTATATGTGATCAAAGTACAATAAGACACAAGATAAAACCCTAAAATAAGGTTACATCACTTCCCTCATTCTCTCACATACACCATTGGAGACCAGATAACTCAGTTTACACAGGTCTATGGTGAAACTCTATCAGAAGCATGGGAAAGATTCAATGAGCTTCTCCATAGATGTCCACACCATGGTATTTCTAAAAAGAAGCTCATTTATTTTTTATATAAAGGTGTGGATGACAATATTAAAAAGTTTATAGACTCCTTATCTGGAGGGAACTTCATGCGCCAAAGTTATGACAGTGCTTGGAAGGTAGTGAGACTTGGAGCTGAAAATCAAGCCAACTAGGGAAAATCTATATACAAAGGAGTGTTAAAGGTAGATATGTCAAAAAGTAGTCCCGGGTAGAAGTCTATTACATAGTCTCTAAAGCTACTAGTACTCAAACAAGAAGTTTTGAGACATCGTTCAATGCTTATGAATGAAGAAGTTTATCACCAAGACAACAACAGGTCAAGGTAGTAGCACAATTTTGTGAAGCATGAAAGGAACTGACCATTCTACCTTGGGTTGTAATATTCTTTATGATGTGGTAGTGAGAAATGAAGTGGCTCAAGGGGACTACAATCATAGGAGGTTACGAACTCCATTCAAAGTATCTAGGTTAATGTTATTATACTCCAAATTAGAATAGGAACCATCCTGGTTTCCAATAAGACAATCCTACATGACCATAAAGCTCTCAACAACTTTTACATGATAGAAATAAAGTTTAGGGTCTTCTAGATTTCTAGAACAATCAACAATAAAATTTTAGTAACCAATGAAACTATAGAGGCAACTTTGTAGAGTAGGAACTACAATTATTACTAGAATCCTAACCAGGTCCCACAACAATAACAATAGGGACGACATGCCAGTGCTCTTTCATCTGATGATAAACTTTTAGCCATTTATAAGATCGTATAGTCACACCAAGCAATGATTGCAAATCAACAAGCTCACCAAAAAGCCATTGAATCTCAATTGACTCAACTATCAGCTAAACTTCACCCCCTTGTAGGAGCTTTTGTAGGACACTCAAAAGATAACCTTGAGCACCATGAACAATTGAAGGTTGTCACCACACAATCAGAAAGAGTCTTTACAAATGCATCTAGAAATATCACTATGATTGACACAGATGAGGATGATTTTGTAATTGTTCAAGACTCAGAAGTACCTAATTCGATGTCACAAGAAGCAATCATGCAAAATTGTGAGACCCATAATCATGCTCAAATGGTTGAACATGCTTAATTACCATAATTGAATTTTTAGAACCCTAATTATATGTTTTGGTATCATGCGACAAGCTAAAGTTTCAAATTTGGTCCAATTTGGACATTGCTTGAGCAAGTTATGCAAAATTATGTACATTCTGGACTTTTCTGCAATTTACCCAATTAGGAGGTTTTCTTTGTACATTGTCACAAGCATTAAGATCCTTATAGGTTTCCTTATGATTCTTTACTTTGTTGGGCTATGGGCCTCCTAGTTGTTCTTGGTTTGGAGGTGTTCCTCTTCAAGGACATTTTAGGGGTTTCCACCTTTATGGATAAGGATAAGGGTGTGTATAAAGGAGAGAAAGTGTAGGTGGTAAGTGAGAGAGGTGTTGCATGGACATAAAATCTCTAGGCTATGGACACATGGAAAACTCATGGGCACCTCATGCTTAACCCTTCCTTATCCATGAAGCTATATACACCCCTTCCTATATCCAAATCGAAATCATTGCTCACTCCCTCTTTCCTATAGCTTGAGCACTGACCTTTCCCTATTTGGATGCATAACAAAGTGGTATAAGGTAGAAGATAACCTCTTTTTTGAGAAGAAGATCTCCTAGAGCTACATCTAGCCCTACCTAGGGTTTCTAAGGTCATCTTCTAGGGTTTTCAACCAAGGAAAGATGTTTTCTTCCTTCCTTGTCTATTTTTATTGCTCTTCTCCTTCCTTAGACCTTCCTCTAGGTCAAAACTATGATGTTCTATGGTAAAAGTTGCTTTAGAGCTCAAGATCCTACCTTTCTAGCTTCTTCTTCTAGGGTTTTGATTCCTTGTGAAGAAGAGCGCCTTCTTGGTCGAGTTTTGTAACATACTAGAACTAGAACCCTATCCTAGTAGTTTTACCCTTTTTGTCTTAGCCAAATAAGAATAAACTAATACATGTAATTAAGAGAATACAAAATACTTTGTGCTTAATAATAACTCATTTAGGTGATAATAATAATTAAAGAACTTAGTTGGATAATACCTCCTCATATAATCTTAATGTAGGGTTGAAGTATAAATTGTCACTAAGTAATAGAAAAGAATAAAATAATTCATCTTAGAACTTCTAGAACTTTCTAGGATAAGAGAAATAAGAGAAAATCCGAATTTTATATAGAGGAGAAGATAAATGCAATAATAAAAGATAATATGGAATTTAATGGATGAAAGAGGTTAATGAGAAAGATATTGTACCAAAATTATATATGGAAACCCATCAGGATAATTTGACACTAAAATTTGTTTTCTTGACCACAAAGTAACTTAAGGGCCAAGTATCAATTAATTTGAAAGATAATTGTATATATTAATATCCCTATCTAAATAAAACAGGAAATAGGCCAATAAAGTGATATAAAATATTTAATGCCCTCAATTTGGAAAACTAACTCCAAATTCGTAATATAAACATAAAAATAAGCCTTTGGGAAAGTTTGCAACTAATTTGGATAATGTTTGATTATTAGGTGATTTTAGGAGAGAGAAAATGCCTAAAAGGTGTAATTAATAATTAGATGCAAATCATGACACCAAAAGTTGGAAATAAAAGCAAATTCGTATCCAACACATTAATTATGACTTGTGTGTCAAGTTTCATAAAATTTGGATAATCCTAAAGCCATAAATGAAGAAAGAAAGAGAAATGACATTTGATTTATTTAACCCATTAAAGGTTTCCAAAAGGCAAAACTAACTGAATATTCGGAATCTACATGTTTAATTTAACATATGTGCAAATTTTGGTTTAATTTGGATTATTCTAGAACCCCTAAATCAGGAAAGAGAATATACATATATTAATTTAATTTCACTTTGATCGATTTTTCGATTTCCCTATCTTTGGGCTGTCACGCGGCCTATTTAATCTCGGATTGCACCGTGGCCATTGGATTAGGATCCAACGAATGAGGAGCTATCTCCTACCTCCGTTAGGACTCCTTCTCGCGGCTACAGTAACACGATTTTCCTTCGCGTTTTCCTCTTCTGTTTTACCTTCTCGCGGTTTTCTGTTTTCCTTTTCACCATCAGCTTTGCTTTCCGGTTTGGTTGATCCCTATTTTAGTAGGGTTTCCTTCGCTAGATCTCCCGGTCGGCTAGAACTTTCCTTTCCCTCCCCTGTTTTCTGGGTTTTTTTGGTTCCTCGTGGAACATGATCCCCGCTCCTATATATAGGGCTCTTCCGACGATACTTGAACCCCCAGTGACCTCCTGAATTGGATACTTTGGTTTCGATCGCTCTCCAACCCCGTATCCCTACTCCGTCTTCCTTCACCGACGACTGTGAGCTCGACTGCGGATTTTCGGTGGTCGTCGACACATGTTCTTTGCTCGGTTCGGTTCGCGGTGGTGTGGGCAAGCATCCAGTGCCTTCAATTCGTGCGTGGAGAAGGTATAATAGATTTGCCCCTTTTCTTCCACTCTCTGATCATTTTTGCAATTCTCCGTTAATGGAGGTTTTCGTGGCGAGTGCCCTTGTTTTCTCGCTTCGATTTTGCTCGACGGATCTCTTTCCGCGATTGCTTTGGCCTCCGATGGACTCCCTGGCTCTGCCCAAGTTACTCAGTATCTTCTGTTTTGGGCGGAGGTGCTAGTTTGAGCTATGGCTGACCGTTTTGGGTGTGTCTGGGCTCGTTGGGACCGTCGTCCTCTCGGGAACATAGTTCCTTTAGAAATCTTCGCCTAGTTTACGCTAGATCTCATGCTGGAGTTCGGAGTTCTCCACCCTGTTCCATGGATTCGAGAGATCCTCGCAAGGAACAAGCCCGAGTGTGGTTTGCCCGCTTTGCCCTCATCTGTCGTTTTGTTTTAGTTTTTCGACCGAAGGGTATTTTGGTCTTTTCACACCTTCCTTTTCCTTTTAGCCTTGCGCCTGATTTCACTGACTTGGCTTAAGTGGTCCCCTGATGTGGGCGGCTCTGATTGGCCTGTTCGGGTCCACGTGGATTCTCTCTGCCCTTGCTTTGAGATCGGTTTATTTGTAATTATCTGATTGGTCTGTAATTAAAAATTAATAACTAATTATCGCATGATCAGAAAATTATGGATAAATATTCGTTGGATTCAAAAAAATGCAAGCTTTCGTTTGGTATTAGTTTTGATTCCCGAATCTGATGATTTAAAAGGGTGATTTTATGGATCTTATTAAATAAGATAAAAACTTGAATAATTCATAACTAATAATTTATAAGTCAGAAAAATATAATAAAATATGTTTTAGACTCATAATAACATAACCTAAAATATGGAATAGTTTTCATAACCTAATTCACATAATAATAAAAAGGTAGTTTTTAGGGTTTGGTCTTTAAGTATGAAATTGACATAAAATCGGTATATGTGTTTATTAGGCTCTTTGGTGACCTAGTTTTGGATCCAGAAGTGATTTGGACCTGTTGGACTTTTAATTTGAGGTATGTTGTATTCCCGATTCATCTAAATTGAGCAATAAACCTACTTTATCATTCTTTTGACTTTTGCCTACACAAAATGTCTTATCTCTTATTATCATGGTTCGTGTGAACTATCTTACTTGTTATGTACTTGGATATTTTCTTGATATCTCTCTTATGTGCCTTGGTGCATGTTGCTCTCTTATATTGAAATGTTACACTTTATGTGGATGTTTATATGTTTGTGTTGTCCATTGTGTGATGGCAACCTTTGTATCATATTCTGACTAAACTATTTACTTGCCTCTATATTTACATGCAATGTGAATCAGTAGCACTAGAATAATGTAAATTACTTTGGTTTTTGGGTGTGTGCCCATTTTTGTTTATGGGATGGTGGTGGTGGTGCCCCATACCCGAGTTTCAAGGATGTGAAGCCTTGGCTCAACTTTTATATATTTGGGAGTTTGACGGTGAGTCATTCTCTATCAGGTTTTCAAGGATGTGAAGCCTTGACCGCCTTTGTATTTTATATTCTTCTAGGACTGTGTTTATCTCACATGCATGCGGGTTTGATGATTGGTTGTGGGGTGTGTGCCCTACTACCTATCTATGTGCTTTTGTTGCACAAAATTTTATTGTTTATGGCAAGTATCCTCTTTTATCTCTTTTGTTATGATCTTATTCTTTTATGCCCATGTGGGTAGTCCTTATCTCTTGTATGGGAAGCATTTTACATTTGTAGTCCTTATTTCTTAAATTGCTCAAAGTTTCTTTTAGTATACACATACCAGCTTTTTGCTGATTGTTTCCCTTTGTTTTTCTTTTGCTGGGGTATGCTTCCAACCCAGGATAGATTGTGGAGAGTGAACTTCAACATCAACCTAGTAGCTGATCTTTGAGAGGCTTGAAGAGGTGGTTAGATGACCCTCAGCTTGTCCTTGGCGATATGTTTAGTTTTCCTTTAGAAAACCTTTTATGGTGATGTGTTGTATAAAACTTTGTAAATTGTTAGATAATATTTCTTTTCCGCTGCTAATCATTGTGTAATGATACATACATGTTGAATGAATTGATCTCCATCCCTTTGGCGAAATTTTTTATGTGGTGTTTGGTTCAAGGGATGTGGTCATTTTCTTTCTAGTAGAGGAGTGGTTTCACTTCTTTACAAGTTTAGAGCTTCCTTTTGGGTTTTCTACCTTCTTGGCTCAAGTTTCTTGCTTCTAGAAGTCTGTTCTTCTCATTAGAGGCGAGTTTTATAACCCTCTTTACTTATATTGGTTACTATAAGCTTGTTAGCTCATGTTCTTGCTTAAAAATGGCGACTTAAGCATTAAGAAGCTAAGCTTGTTTGGGATTTCGATTTTTAAGGTGTTTCTTGTTTTGTTTCCAGTTCTAGATGAAACTGTAATCATGTGCACATTCTTCTAAGGAAGTATATGACTTAGTTTAGGTTGGTATCACCACCTATGGTGCTAAGAACCTATCAACCTATGATTCATATTAGGGTTTCTAGGTTTTTTTCTCCTCTAAACACATGACTCGATGGTGTGGTCTACATAACAATCGAAGGTGGTGACCAAGGGTTATAAATGATGATGTGAACTAATAGTCACACCTTAGGTCAGTGTTAGGCTCTCTTGGAATCTCAATGAGCAATGTTTTAATTCTAATGATGCTATCAATCAATGATGACATTAGCTTAATATCTGATGGTATTAAATGAATATAGTGTTGATTTAACAACCGATGGTGACTTAATGATCACAACTAATGGTAGATCAGGTCATCACCACATATGGTAAGTTAAGTATGTAGTTTTAGATTCAACTAAACCTTAAACCAATGGTTCCTTGGTTCAATTGATCTAATAGTTAAACCTATTCTTCAATTGATAACTTTGAACAATGAACCCGATTCAATAAATAAGATTGGATGCTTCAACATCGAATGGATTAAAATGAATCCCATGATATTATATGTGCGTCCTAGTGATGAGAATTCTATGATTCAATATCATTAATTTCTTGTCTTACCTTTTCTCTCAGATAGTTATATTTGATAAATGACCATAATAAGTGGGTGTGTGTAACTTCAATGTGATATAGTTTTTTATACCTAACCTTAATGTAACTAAACGATGGCGAATGGTTATAATCAACCCTCTTGCATGATTAATGTGAAAATGAATTACACTCCTATTGTGTTTGAACCATAATGTAGTGCTATTTGAATATCATAGTGCCTTGCCATAATAATACCTATGGACACATATTTGCTAATGTTCTTTTGAGCCTTGTTTAAGGCATGGAATGATGAGGATGACCTTGCTATGAATAATGTGATGGTATTAAATGACCTTTGGGCATGTTGAGGCCTGATTGAGATGAAATCCTTTTCATGTTCCAATAAGGGATGAAACCCTGAAACTTGTGATAAGAAATGGATATCTTGAAATGATATCATGATAATGTGGCTCATTACAATAAAATGGATGATAGCATATGGTAATGTGATTAAGATCCATACTTCAAACGTTTTATATCTTCTAAAGTTGCAATGCTTATACACTTGATAGAAATGAATTAGGGTTTATATGTCCATTTGTATGATGAAGCCTTAATTCACTCTAGTGGCAATAATTAATCAAGTGAAATTATAAACATGAAGTGTCTTGTGCCATAGATCCATCTGAGTGTCTTGTGCCATAGATCCATCTGAAGTGTCTTGTGCCATAGATGGTGAATCGAGTATTGTTAAGGTAAACTCGGAGTGCATACTATTGAGTATGTGGGGTGCTTGTCATCCTAAATCCAAGTGTTTAGGGAGGATGACTGTGGTCATACCTAGACCTCTGTTTGAGAATAGTTGCGATTGTGTCTCGGTGATTATATATGTGATGAGATTGGAGGAAAAATGCGGTTGTACCTTGGATGGTAGGGTATGTGTACCCACCTCCTTTCACTAGTGTCGTGGCCTGTACCAAGGACAGACTAGGCTGTTAGCAGCTTGACCTTATGTTTCGCTATGGTGGACCCGTATTGACTGGGGGCAGAGAAGATCTTAGGAGTCTAACTCATCCTAGATCTTGTATGGCATGATTTCGACTTAGCAGTGGTCAGTTGGATTTTGAGTGGTATCCTCAAATTCTTCATGGGAACATGATAAAAGATGTAATACAGCCGTGTAGCATATCTATTTAGGGTTATAAACAACGCCTCACATTGGATGATAACCCTTATTTGATCTTCTTATATAGAGATGATATATAGTACAATGAGATATGATAGATGTGCTTGCATTGTAGATGTGCTCATGTTGTAAACCTGTTTATGTTGTCAAATATACTGACACTGATATTTAATATTATGCTTCTAGCAATGTCTAATACTGCTATCCATGCTTGTGTAGTTAGAAATACTTAAACTTCTAATTATGCTTATGCAATTAGTTATACTATGATGTTAGCTCTACTTATTATGTAGACTGGTTCACTTTCTTAAATATGCCAATATTGATAGCAATGTCATACTATTAGACATATTAAAGATGCTTATGCTTCTAGATTGCTTGTATTGTTAGTAAGGCATATGATGATAGTCAGATCAATGATAATGATTGCTATTAGATGCAATCTTATGAAACCTGAGTAGATATCTGAAAAAAGAAATGGATTTATCTATTACCTATATATACATTGATAATCGTACTTGTTTCTAAGCTTATTTGCTTAATCTGTTTAGCATGCTTGAATTGTTCAATCTGCTCAATTGACTATAAAATACTCCAACTTCTCAGTTAGTTACTGTTTAATATGATGTAATCAATATATGTTGGAGAGAGTTATATCTCGCGCTAGGACTGGGTCTCACCTCGTGGGTCACCACATTGTTTTAGGTGATAGACAACATCGAAAATAGTATCATGATAGTGAGAAGAATCTGAGGTGATAAACCCTAGAGATGGTTGTTTAGTTGTCTAGTGTGTCTAGAGTCATCCCTGTACTCTCAGATCTGGATGAAAAGTTTGTGTACAATGTTTTGATGAAATCGAACTTTCGAAAGCATGTTGATGCTTGTATATGTTGAATATGTGGATAGTGTACCTTTGCAAAGTTTATGTTGTAGCTGAGGCTACATGGCAGTTGTAAAGAATATTGAGCATTATGTGAAGTAAAACAAGTTATCGGGCTTTTATATAAATGTTTCTGAGCAATTGGGAATTGTTGAAATCAGTTTTAATTTATCCTATTTTTTGGGTTTGTGTTTAATTAAGGAGTAATCATGTTTTGTGTTTTGAGTAATCTCATTTAGTGTAACGGGTTCTCATAAGAATGCAGAAGTATAAGATACCACAGTTGTTGACAACACAACCAAAGTCAGCCTAGAAGAACTACTCATAGTAGATAAGAGCACATCCAAGCCAACTATACCAGTTTATAAGCCTTGTCCTCCATTCTAAGCTCACCTAAGGTAGATTTAACTAGACACTCACTTTATGTAGTTTAAGGAGGCCATAACAAATCTTCATGTGGGTGTCCCTTTCTTAGACACCTTAGAAGAGATACTGACGTGGTCAAAATATTCGAAGATGCTCCTCACAAGATAATAAACAATTGAGGAATATGAGACACTTAAGCTTGCCAGAATAACATCTGATATCATTCATAATAAAATGCCAAAGAAACAGAAGGATCTAGGTTTTTTTGGGGATTGAATGCCACGTTGGTGACTCTACATGTAAGAAAGGATTAGCAGACCTTGGATCTGGCATCTTCATTATTTCCAATAGCTTGTAAAGAGGCCAGGATTCAAGGAATTTCTCCCAACTGGCATGAGATACAACTCACTGATTCTTCAATGACTATTATGATGGGAGTGGTTGAGGATGTCCCAGTCAAGGTGGGAAAAGATTCTTACGTTCCATGTGATTTTGTTGTTATGGACATAAAAGAGAATATCGTATATCCTCTTATTTTGGCAGATCATTCCTAGCCACAACAAGAGCTTTAAGTGATGTTGATATATGAAATCTACTTCTGAGGTTAGGAAAGAAACTCCAAAATTTAGAGTTTTTGACAACATGAAGAGGCCAAGCATGTATGAGGAAGTCTTTATGCTTAATTCTATAGAAAATATGTAATTCCTCACACAATAAAAATACATTGTCTAATGATCTTGTAAAGACATATTGATCCATAGGCTAATGAATTTATTAATGAACATGTGAAGCAGTGCATATTCCACCTAGATTCAGCTAAAGAAGACCCATAAGCTAAATTTAAAGAACTGGAGACAGTATGCCTTACTGAAGAATGTTATGAAAAACTAAGAGCTCCCAAAATGAAATTTTACCAGTAGGATTGAAGTGCCTCTTCCTATATGGCTTGAAGGTTTTCTAGGAGATAATCAATTCTGATCTAACAATTGAACATGAAGACAAACTACTATCTGAACTCTGAAAAAGTCACAAGGCAATAGGATGCAAGATGGGTGATCTCACAGTGGAGTTTCAAGTGTTAGGTATGCATAAAATTGCTACGGTGGAAGACTCCAAGCCATCTATAGATCATTTGTGCAATCTAAACACAAGCATGAAGAAAGTTGTTCACTTCAAAGTTGTAAGGTTGCTCACGTATGACATCATTTACTCCTATTGTGACTCGCCATGGGCGAGTCTAGTCCAGTTTTTTCAAAATAAAGGAGGTACCACAATGGTTCATAATGAAAAGAATCAACTTGTTTCCATCCACACTATCACGTGGTGGAGGATATTTATTGATTATAGGAAGTTAGACAAATCTACGAACACGGATCACTTTCCTTGACCAGTTCTGGGAGCACCTAGGTCATCAAGAATATTACTGCTACCCTTATGGTGATTATGGATTCTACCAAATTCCAATTTATCTAGATGAATAAGAGAAGACAACATAAACATGTCCCTTTGGGACCTATGCTTCTAGAAGAATTTCCCTTGGGTCCATTTGGGATCTACAATGTGCCGACCACATTCCAATGCTACATGGCAACCGTCTTTTCCAGATTAACTGAAACTATTACAGAAGATTTTATGGATGATTTATCCTTCTATGGGGAATCACTCTACTCATGCATAACACACCTCTCTCTAGTGCTCGAACGCTATGAAGAAGCACATTTGATGCTCAATTGGGAGAAATGCAATTTTGTGGTGAAAGAAGGCATTGTGATAGGCCACATAGTTAAATCAAATTAATTGAAGTTACAAGGAAAAAATAGAAGTGATTGCCAAGTTTACTCCTCTGACCACAATGAAAGAACTCAAATCTTTCTTTGGTCATGCAAGCTTCTATGGAAGATTGATCCAATATTTTTCAAGTTATCTAAGATAATGGCGAACCTATTTCTCAAAGATGCTGATATCTACTTTGATGAAGAATGCATGAGAAGTTTCAACAATTTGAAGGAAGCTCTCAACGCAACTCCAATTATTTGATCAGCAAACTGGTCACAACCTTTGAAATTATGTGTGACACTAGTTATCACGTTGTAGGTGCCTTTATGGGTCAAGGCATAGACAATAAACATCATGTTATCTATTATGATTACAAGACTTCAAATGAAGCCCCAATAAACTATCTTACCATCGAGAAGGGATTCTTAATAGTTGTGTATGCTTTTTATAAATTTAGATCATACCTTGTAGGCTCAAAAGTTATAGTTTATATTGAACATGTTGCAATCCATTATATATTAATTAAGAGGGATGCTAAACTAAGATTGATCATGTGTATTCTCCTTCTACAAGACTTTGATCTAAAGATACGAGACAAGAAGGGTACCGAGAATGTTGTTATCTATCACTTGAGTTGCCTTCAAATTCACAAAATAGACACTGTCCCAATCAATGGACCTATACCTGATGATCATCTCATGAAAGCCTTAGACGCTTTTGCTTGGTATGACATTTTTAACTATCTTTCTGCATGTGTTATTCACCCAGAGTGCACTAGTACCATAAGGAAGAAATTCATGCATGATGTTAGACAATATTATTGGGATTAGCCATATCTTTTCAAACTATGTGTGATGGCCTCTATCGATGTTGCATTCCTGAAGAAGAAGTCTCGTTAATTTAGAATAATGTCACCTAGGGCTTGCTAGAGGACACATGAGTTCTAAGAAGATTGTACTAAATGTCCTACAATGGGGATTCTTTTGGCCGACCATTTCGGAAGATGCTTATAACTTTATGCTTCCATGTGATAAATGTCAAAGGTTTGGAAATATCAACAAGAGGGATGAAATGCATCCAAATCTCTATAGAGAAATTGAAACATGTGATCTTTGGGGTGTGGACTACATGGGTCCATTCCCTCTTCATATGGATTCTCTTACATCTTGATAGTAGTAGATTATGTCTCTAAATGGGCCACAACCATCCCTAATTATCAATTTATTCAAGAATGTTTTCTTCTATCATTTGGAGTTCCTCACATTGTCATCTAGGATGGAGGTTCTCTTCTTAGAATGAAGTTTCAAAGATCTACTGAGAAAGTATGACATGTATCATAAAGTAGCATCTCCCTATTATTTACAAACAAACGATCAAGTAGAAGTATCGATCAACAAATCAAAGCCATTCTAGAGAAGACTATGGGTTGTGATCTAATAGATTGGTATAAAAAAAGTCACAAAACTCTCTAGACTTACAAGATAGCTTTCAAGACATCTCTTGGCACCAAACCCTTTAGACTTATGTATGGAAAGTCATGTCATCTCCTTATCACGTCAGAACATAAAGTATGGTGGGAAATCAAGCAACTGAATTTTGATTTGAAGAAAGTTGGATTGAATCAAATGTTACGATTACTAGATATTGAGGAGCTTAGACTAACTACATACAAAAATGCATACATTTACAAAGAGAAAATAAATCTATGGCACGATGGTCATCTAAAGAGGAAAGACATACAAGTTAGAGACTGAGTTTTGTTATCTAACTCATAACTTAGACATTTTCCAGGTAAACTTTGATCACACTAGTCCTAGCCATACATTGTAAAGCACATCGATCCACATGGTGTTTTCATCTTGTGGAGCAAGAAATCTAGCGAGTTTGTGGCAAATGGCCAACACTTGAAGAGATACTTTACTCCATATGACATGAGTGCTGAACCACCTCTCATTCTCTCCAAATTGCTCCTCCACCTGACAATTGAAATGGGTTGAGCCGATGGCATAAAACATAAGTGCTTGTTAGGAGGAAACCTGATCATTTTCTTGGTCTCCAATTTCAGATTTTGTTTAGAAACCTTTCCTTTCTTCCATTAGATAATTCATCACAATATGCAATATTAAGTTTTGACAATTTCTATTTAGATTTTAGAATGAGGACGCACTGCTAATAAGAATGCAACCACATCTTGTGGTCCAATCATCACAACATTTCCCTCCATCTTGGAATTAATTTTTTTGGGGATGGGCAAATTTCTAAGTTTGGGATGAAGGATGGGTGGTATGTATTCTGGTTTCCACCCATTCATATCAGGTTGTTTTTGTTAACATTCTATCATCACAACTTTAGTGAATTTTTTTTCAAATTTATCTATTTTAGAATATCTAAATATATTACTTATCTGTCTTAAATTCAAAATTTCAAAATGATTGCATCATTCAACCCATCCTTATTCAAAGAAACACCTCAAAAGGACCAACTTCTAAAACTAACCAGTGGCAAAAAACTATTCTTTGTAGCCTATGAACCTAAGAAATCATGTTTCCTTAGAAAAGATGGTAAGTGCTAAAAAAAGAGGAATCAACCATGTTCTTCTTCCTATTAACTGGTGAAAGAATGACATAAAATCACCACTTGTTCCCTCTTTAAGTCATTAATTTAACATAGTGGGATATGGAGAACAACCCGAGTATGGAATAATAAATCAAGTTGCATGACAAACTAAAATCTCTTCTACACTTCTTCCTCCATCTTTTAGCTTGTTACCTTAAATCCACAAAAAATAAATAAAATCCATAGGAGTGTGTCAAACCCTAAGTTTGGGGTGGCACACCCTTGTATTTCTATTGGCTTCTCCCATACCCCGCGCTATATATTAGGGGCGTACCACTGAAGACAAAAAGATGCCAATGTGCACAAAAAATGCTGTGATATATGTATTCATGCAAATAAAATGCAATCTTGAGTCAAATTGATGCCTTAAAATTTTATAATTCTCTTGAGTTACACTAGTGTCAGATCAATTTCATACTTATTATTCTACAAGTCTCTCTAAACTCCTAAAAAAATCCTTGACATGATTGAGACAGTGGTGAGGAAGTTTTGTTGGGAAGTGAATTCGAAAATAAAGATATATAAAGATATATTTTGTGATCTTAGAAAGTTAGGATAGCTTGGCCATACTTGTGGTAAGGAAAACAACATGATAGGAAGATGAGGCAATTACATGGGCTAAAACTATTTACTTAGTGATTGTTTCAAATTTTGTGTTACTTGAGGACAAACACATTTAAGTTTGGGGTGGTTTCATGAATATATGCATCCTATTTTAGTGGCAGTTTTAACCCATTTTTGCAATCAAATCTCTTAGTTTTTATTAGAAATAGATTTATTGCATTTTTTAGATTTATGTTAACTTGTTAGAATTTTGATAGTTTTCTTGACTCTCCTCGCAGATTTGGAGTCTAATATATCTATACCAACCGAACCAGCATGACCTAGGGGGTCACACTACTATTTATCAGACAGGAGTCAAGATGAGGTCGCCTCTCGCAAAGTGCAAGACACCACCTTGACTTGAAATGAATTTTGGGCACTTCCAGAAGGCAGACTGATCGACATTTTCTATGTCCAATGCCATGATTGACACATTAATTGACATCTCGGTTGATCTTCAAATATCATCAACTATTGAGTTGTGGTGATAAACCTTCCATCTATCAACCTGCAGGTCAGTCCAACTTCACTGAGCTCTCAAGAGAACAATCGACCTCAATCCCCAATCATCCTATCGAACCTTCAAGGTCTATGGCCTAACATGAAGCTAGAGCCTGAGTAACTCAATTTACCTCCAATGCTTGACCTTCCAACTCAAGCAACAATCGATGCACCATTCACCTATCAACCTCACCCATCTTTCTTAGACGCCAAGCAATGATCTCAACCATCCACATGTCTCAAATCCAGATACTGACACCATGGTATGGAGGTTGACACCATGGTATGGAGGTTTATAAAAATCCATCATAAAACCACAAAAAAGATGTTTCATACCCCTAGTCTAGTCATAGTTGTTTCTCCACCAAAGGATAAGGGTTCAACCTGCTCTAGTGAGACTGATTGATGTCTCCAAGTTCTTGAGAAATTGACCTACCTGCTTGCCAAGAGAAATTGACCTCCCCACCAATAGAGAAATTGACCTCCGACTGCATAGCAATAATCAATGATTATCGACTCTACTATGATTGACCTTCATGTGTTTGACCTCTCGTGCATCAACCCTCAGTGAACAATCTCCACAAGTCAAGTACAGTTGACCTCTTGATCAATCGACCTCTTGGATGAGGTGCTATCCATGTGCCTTCATTGGTTATAAATAATCAACCTCCATCCTACTAGTTTGGTCGACATCCTTCACTTGACCAGACCAATTGCTTCCTGCATGTAGTGATGTATGAGATTTCTCAACTCTACTTCAGCTGCTTGTAAAATCTCAATATGAGGAGCAAGTAGTCCTTTAATAGGGGTGCTAGGACTAGTCCAACTACTCGTTTCTTGTAATTTCATTATTGTTCCATGTATTATATGAACTCATTTAATTCAATACTAACCATTTGATGCATATTTTGTGGATTGATCACCCACTTTATGTGATTTATTATATTTTTAGGCCATGAAAACGTCAACATTTAAGGTTTAAATATAAGTTAGCCTTGGTTGATGTCCTAATGAGAACTTATGATGGGGAGTCTCTAGAGTAGTGGATATATGATCCGTAAGTAATGAGACATCGAGCTTATTATAATATGTTGACTCAAGGTCTAAATTGAAATCCTTGTTTCAATTGACGAAACCCTTGTTTTGATGATGACTAAACCATTCCACTTATTTGTGTCTAATGCTTCTACTTGAGTGATTTCAGGTTAGATAGAGACACACTCAAAATGCCCTAACTTGCACATCCCAACTTGGAGAAGGACAGGTCAAAATCAATGCAAATGCACTTTTGTGGAAAAGGCCTCAAATCCATTAGAATCATGTTGTAAATCACTTGTAATGATTATATGAGTTGTAATTAAGCTAATAAAAAACTAGGAGAACTTAAATTAAATATTTAATCACTTTTATGGAACTTTCCAAAATTCATCACATGGACTGTTGTTGGCCGAGTTTCATCTAGGATAAACTTACTGACACCCTTGATGGATTTTGAGAACTACAGTGTCGACTGAGTTTCCCCAGGACAAACTCGACCGACACCCATACATAGGCAAATCAATTTTAAGCCATCGATCAAATTTCATGTAGGATAAACTCGACCAACAACTCAAAATTGACTTGTCACATAGTGCCATCAACTGAGTTTTCTAAAACTAAACTCGATCGACCACACTATATAGAATGTGTAGAGAAAGTGTTTCTAGTCTTTGTAGTGTTGCAAAACTCAAAAATAGATTCATTGCAACACCCCAAAAAAACTAGAAATCATCCTTAAGTGCTTCTACTGGCTAGGAGGCATACCCAACTATAAATAGGACCCCTTGGGCTTCATCCCATGGTTAGCCAAGTACTATGAAGGTCCCTATATTATAGTTGAGTGCCTTCAAGAGCCTCCTTCCACTCTTAATCTTAATCACTTACTACATCCATTAGAGTGAGTAAGAGATTTGTAAGAGAGCTAGTCCTACATGTATATTTTGTGAGGCTCTCACTTCATCTACCTCCCAATCTCTCTTTCTGCCATGAAGATGATGGTTCTCTCTCTTGGCTAAGAGAGGTGAAGAATAAAAAGGGAAGGAGTCCCTTGGTGAAAGCTTATTCTTGGTGAAGGTGAATTCAAAGGCAGAAGATTCAAGAAGAGTGGGTAATTCCTTCAAGGTGAAAGACTTGTTGCAAGAGTGGGTAAGTCCTTGGTGAAGGCGGAAGACTCATTGCAAAAGTGGCCAAGTTCTTGTTGAGGTTGAAGACTCTTGGTATTGGATAGTTAAGTCCTTTGGTAGGTTACTGACTCCCCTATACTCAAAGGGAAGGTTGGGTATCCTTGTCTTGTAAAAAGAAGGTCATATGTTGTAACTCTTATAGTGGAATATAAGGAGTGAGACATGGTTGAAAAATCCTAGAGGTTGACCTCTCTAGGTAGTGGATCTGCGCTCTCCTAGTTTGGAGTTTGGAACCACTATACATAGCTTGTGTTCTTTTCCTTATTCAATATCTCTCATATTTGCTATGTATGTTTAGCTGCACTCAAAGTTCATATTTGCCAAATTAACTTAGAAATATCTTGAAGGTATAATGAATTTTGTTTGAGTGATTTTATCTCTATTCACCTCCCTATAGATCCCATAATGTATAGATCCAACATAGTATATATATTCAGGTAAGACACATCTGCTTGCAAGTGGTAATATTGCACTTTTTTTTAAATCAGGGATTTATATATCTGGTGAATTTATTAGTGCATAGTCTCCACATAAGTACTACAATAACACTCCTTGTTAAAACTATCTTAAGAAGATTATTATCTCAATAAAAATAGTTTTCCTATTTATTCCATGAAATTAGGAGGAAAGTGATTAATTAATTCCTTACGGTCTCCAACTTGGTCAAAGAAATATCCATTAATATTTTCATTTTGGATCATAAGGAGAGCATTTTATGCTAATACATTTCTTTAACTGAATTTATATAATTGTATTTGGCTAATTCAATTGTTAAAGAGAGTCACAGTGTATATATAATATGATTATTTCCATAAACTATACCTATACCAAGTATCATATCTAGATCGTAAATAATAAGTAATTGTCCAATAATATTTTTAAGTAATAGAATGTTTTTATTATTGATTCCATTATAACACTATATACAATGGAGAATAATATAATATAAAGTAGATGTATAGTTGCTTACAAAGACCAATGAATGTCAAATACAAGTTTAAAAGTTCACTGCAACAAAATCATAAATTAAGAATTATCAAGATCCATACTTTGTGTATGTCTTTGAAAGGTTTGTGGGTGTAGTCCTTTTGTATATATGTCTACAACCATGAGTTATGCCCCTATATGTTCAATGAAAAATTCCTACAATCTAACATATTTATTCATTGATAAATATTTAAGGCCCGTGTTTTTTTTCCTTAGATATCATTTCATGCTTGGTAAAAAAGATTTCCGCTTCATTGTTGTAGTGAAGAGTTATTGACTTAAAGATGAAACTTTGATGTCCAAACTCAAAAACAAAAGCATACAATCATGCCCTTTAAATTGATGCCTTATATCATTCCATGTGCTCTACCTTTATGGTGGATGTATCAAGAACTCTAATTTTTACTTTTTCATGATATTACACCTCCACATATGAGATAAACAAAGCCACTAGTGCAATTCTAGGCATTTGAACATTATTTGAACATCCTCCAAAATATGAATCTAGATAAACAAACCCTTATAAGTGTCTTGATTTTCTATATGTGTAGCATGGCTTTGCTTGTTTCCTTTAAGTATATCAATACTTTCTTTGAAGTTTTCAATGTGTGATTCGAAGATTACTTCAAAATCTACCTAACTTACCAACTACAAGAGTACTTTCAGAGCTTGTGCAGACCTATGCATGTATGAAACTCCCTACAAGAGATGCATAAGAACAATTAGACATTTCTTACATTCCATTGTTATGCGGATATCATGTAATATCAAGTCTCCTTTCTAAAATGGCAAGATACTAAAAGAACACATAATCACACCAAATATTCCTAAAACTTTATCAATATATGATTTCCAAGACAATCCCAAGATACCAAGTGACTTGTCATGGAACATTCATATTCCAACCCTAGAGGTAACCTTATCCATATATTTTATTTTAAAGTTATTATAGAGATAAGTCTTTATGTTATGGAATAAATTGAGGCCTCTACTTGATATAAAATGTCATCAACATACAATACCAAAATCATGAAAGTATTCCCACTGATCCTGAGATATATGCAAGGGTAAAATATTTTTATATGAAATAAAAGTCAATAGTGGTTATGTCAAAGTTTAGATACCACTACCTAGAAGCTTGTCTTACTCTATATAATGATTTGATAAGTTTGTATACCATGCCTTTCTAACCTTTTGCAATGAAGCCTTCAGGTTGACATGTAGACTTATCTTGTCACTCTCCATTATCAAAGACAATTTTGACATTCATTTGATCAATTCAAGGTCATAATCAACTACTAAAGCCATAACTTCAAATAAATTCTTCTTGGACATAGGGGAAAAGTCTCAGTGTAATCCATACCTTCTTTTTAAGTGAAATCTTTGGATAAAGATCTGTCTTTGTGTCTTTCAAATTTTCCTTTGTGATTACATTTGGTCTTGTAGACCCACTTACAACAAACTACTTTACGCCATGGAGGCCATTAAACTAATTTCCATACTTAGTTTTTATCCATAGATTTCAATTCATCATTCATGACATCAATCAATTCTGTAGAATTAACATCCTTAATGGCTTGTGAACAAGAAAGCAGATCATTTATTCTCCCTTATTTAGATTCTACATGGCAAAACAAACAATCACTATTCATATATATCTTCTTTCTCTAGCAGCTCTTCTCAACACTGGTTCTTGTGGTGCTTCAACATTCTCATTGATGATTGTAT
The DNA here is from genome assembly GCA_963693085.1 of Alisma plantago-aquatica. NCBI lineage: Eukaryota > Viridiplantae > Streptophyta > Magnoliopsida > Alismatales > Alismataceae > Alisma > Alisma plantago-aquatica. The sequence goes on from OY856410.1 coordinate 881,562,724, forward strand.
CATTGTGACATTGTTGATCATATGTTAGGATCTCCTCAGTGTAATTCAATAATAGGAGGGTTACCAATATCTTTAGGCATAGTAGGTATATGTATACTTACCCTTATTAATTTAATGATCACATCTTGAAATGTTTCACTCCTACATATTTCATCATTGTCATAAAATTTAGCATTACTGGTTTCAACAATTCTAGTACTATGGTTAGGAAAATAATTATGTATCCTTTAGATTTCTCTACATAACCTATAAAGTAAGCACTAACTGTTTGAGAATCTAATTTATTTTCACATGGATTGTGTATCCTAGCCTAATCTCAACATCCCCAAACTTGGAGATAACTCGAATTGGGTTTCCAGCCTTTTCGTAGTTCAGGATGTGTGTTTGGAACTTTCTCAATAAGAATCTTGTTTAGAATGAAATCAGATGTGCGTATATCCTCCATCCTCAAGGATACACTTAGATTAGCACGACTTATCATGGATCTAACAATTTATGTACGATTTTACCTTTAATCTGAAAACCTCTAGAGGGGGGTGAATAGAGTTTTATAATAATTTAACAATTAATTAACTCAAGCAACCACAAAGAAAATATTGGACAAGGAGACACAAGGGTTTAGAGTGGTTCCTAGCCTTAGCAAATACTAAGGTAGTCAGTCCACTACCCGGTTGCTTACCCAACCGGGATTTGAAAAGAAATCTATTTTATTACCTCGCAAGGACTTTACATAAAATACAATTTCTTTTCCCAAACCCTTCAAGCAGCCTTCACCTAGAAGTAATCGCCCAACCTTGAAGCAGCCTTCCCTTGAAGTAGATGCACCAACACCCGTTGCACCAGCCTTCTGAAGTAGCTTCCCGTGCGATAGCCTTCTTGAAGTAGCTTGAAGTCCCCTTCTCCACCTGAGAAGTCAACCCTCTCCAATCCGCAGCCTCCAACCCTAGGAGTAGCAAGGAGAGTACAGAAGATACAAAGGAACAAGAAAGAAAAACAGAAATTACAACTTATCCTTTAAGCCCAAGGCTTGATTTGCCTATATCAAGCGTGTAGATCTCCTAACCAATGTGTATGACAATGTGATTGTAGTGGATAGGAGATACTAGCCTATAGGACACGAAATGGGAGCAATAGGAATGAATGGCAAGTGTAGGAATTGCTCTATTGCTCTAAAACAGATTGCAAGTGTGTATTCAAGCTCAAGTATAGCACAAGTATATCTTGGATGTTCTTTGGTGACCTAAGGCATGTCCTATTTATAGGAATGACCTATGTATGCTTAAGGACGTTCTAGACAACTTCTAGGGGGTTCCTAGTGCTTAACTAGCCGTTAGGAATAAGTTAGGCGCATTAGCAACGACTAGTTAATTAATTCTGCAGTTGCTGTCAGAGACCATCTCGGTCGAGGACTCGTCGACCGAGATGCCCAGTCGGTCGAGGATTCGTCGACCGACAGGCTCTCTGGATTAACGTTTATTTGCAACTGTCAACTGCTGTGTCTAACGGCTACTTTTGGTCAATCTCGGTCGAGAAGTTTGTCGACCGAGAGTGTCTCGGTCGAGGAGTGTGGTCGACCGAGATTGACTCTGTTTCAATCTTTTAATTAAACCACTAAGTGTGTTTATGAGTGTGCATAATGTGATCCTTTTGGAAGGGATGACTTGTCTAACTATGGTGTGTAGCTAGGGAAGATCTAACGCTTGATTTACATGCAATCTAAGTACTTGTACATTATATAACTGTACAAGTTTTTACAATAGTGATTACATTGCATGAAAGTAAATATGTAAGCTCGTGATTTCCCTAGTTGCTTTGTCATCCACCATAATCCTGCACACTCAAGTAGCTCGTTAGAATAATAAGAATGAAATGTTTGTCATCATCGAAACAAAGGGATTTATCATAATGTCCAATTTATCCAACAATCTCCCCCTTTTTGAAGATGACAAACATTTCCTAAAATATGAAATAAGGAAATATAAAGCATGTGAGTTTCATACCTGAAGTTTACCTTTTGTAGCCATTCTTGTTTTACAAGTGTGAGTGCCGGCAATCAGGATGAAACTCATATATATTTATATTTTTGATTTTATATTCTTTTATTTATATTTTTATTCTTTCTCCCCCTTTGTCATTTCAAAAAGATATCCAATTTGAATATTTTATTTTCTTTTCCCTTTAATTTTATATTTTGCTCCCCCTTAATTAGATATCCTATTAGGAACAGGGATTTATGTCATTTTTGTCTAATTTAGCCACAATTTATTTCTCAATCATTTGCAAAGGATGTTAAGCCTTGAAATGATATGAGATCATGTTAGGTTCATGGCATATGTAAGCTTCATAATCAAATAATCAAATTTGTTTTTATAAGCTCCCCCTTAATCTTACGATTTAAGCAATTTAATGCTTCTAAGGTCACAGATGATTTTAAATTTTGATTTTGACCTTTATCAAGAGTATACTAAGATTAAGTACAATAGAATAATGTCCAAATAAGCATCTTGTCAAAGCTTATTTTAGGTCGCCCTTGACTACGACCATGGCGCCCCTTGGCTAAATTTTGTTTTAACCAAGAGGCGAAATTTACAGATTTCCAATTAAGCATTTTACATCAACTTGTGATGCATGTTTCAATGAAAGCACAATGAATATTTCAAATCTTTTAAAGATATCAATTGAAAAACATTGTATTCTTTGCAAGCATTTCGAAGAGATATATCACCAATAAATTCTTTTGCTTGCCTATGTAATGATAGAATGATAAAACAGAAATTTTTCTTTAAACTAAGAATAATTTTGGTTTTTGATCAAATTCATTTCTCATAATCTTTCAAGGATGATTTCCATAATTGATACTTTATTATACAGTCATTAATCATGAATAGACAACAATTTTGAACAATTTCAAAAGAATTCAGCAATTTTACAGCATTCTGAAAAACAGTGACATGCTCGGTCGACAGCTTCTCGACCGAGGTTCACTCGGTCGACAAATGTTCGACCGTCCTAATTTCTGGAAAGTTTTCAGAATTTTAATTGATTTCAAACAAAAAGAGATAATGCAATTTAAAGCTCAATTGTGTTGAGATAAGACATTATGATATCAATAATCTGTTTAGGTCAAATCTCAACTAATTAATTTGAAGCTTCTAAGTTTTAGGAATCCAAGATAACTCATCTTTCTTTTTCTTAAAAGGGCATGAAAAAGAATAATGTCCAAGACGCATGCAATAATGGCAACTAATAGCATCAACTTCATTTCTATTTCTAGGAATTGTGTTCCTAGGTACAAATATAGTCTTGGATGCTCTTTTGGGTTTATTTCTTCTTGAATCGTATCCTAACCCTTTCCTTCCATTGTAACTAGAGGAAATTTTCAGAATATTGTCAAGTAGGTTATTTCCTCCTAACTCATTTACATTTCTTTGCAACCTAGCAATATCTTTCTTTGCTTGATCTAAATTGGATACTAGGGCATTTCTTTCTTTAACAACCTTATCATAATCTAAATGTGAACATAGAATAGGTTGTTTCTGGAGATCATTCACCTGAGTTTGTAAATTTGACTTTTCTAAGGAAAGAAGATTACAATCAGCTTCTACCGATTTAATCTTAAGAGCATAATCTTCATTTTCCTTTTTAAGATTTTCATTTTCAGATACAAGAGCAAGAAGTTTAGCATTTAAATCTTTATTTGATTTCTTGAGTTTCTTCTTGCATTCAATGTATTTTTCATGAGTATCTTGAAGACTTGCAATTAAATCCTCTTTTGGTAGATCATAAAGACTTACCTCTTCTTCATCTTCATTTGTAGTAGCAATGAAGCATTCTACGTCTTCTTTTCCACCATCGCTATCGTCACTTGAATCATCCCATGCAGCTTGATATGCTTTTTCTTTCTTTTTGTGAGATGATTTCTTCCCTTTCTTAAGTTTTGGACATTCTCCTTTCATATGTCCTTTCTTGCCACATTCAAAGCACCTGGAAGAAAAAACACTAGAAGTTTTATTAGTTTTAACACTTTTATATTTCTTACCATTTACAACGAGGGTTTCTTCTTCTTCACTATCATCTTCACTTGTGTCATGATTGTCTCTAGTTGAAGCTTTGAAAGCAATGTCCTTCTTTTTCCCATGTTGGCGTTCATGTTCTCTCCTTTCTTCCTCTTCTAGATCTGCCTCATGAGCTTCTAAGTTTCCGATGAGCTGCTCCATTTTGAGGCGAGTGAGGTCATTTGCTTCTGCAATAGCTGTCACCTTTGGTTTGTACTTTGGAGGAAGAGATCGAAGTATTTTTGATACCTGATCTTCCTCAAGAACAGGTTTTCCTAAAGCACTCAAATCATTAACAATAGTAGAAAATTTTGCAAACATTTCACTAATAGTTTCATTAGGATCCATACGAAAATGTTCAAACTTCGTTTTAAGCATGCTAACTTTGGAATTTCTAACTTGTACTGTACCCTCATAGGTTATAGATAATTTTTGCCAAATGTCATATGCGGTATCACAATTCGATATTCTATTAAATTCTCCTACTGAAATAGAACAATATAAAATACTTACAGCTTTTGCATTCAATTGGGCTAGTTTTACCGTATTAGCATCCCATACTGCGAAATCGTCTTGTGGAAGTGTGTATGGTGTAGATACCATTCTCCATAACTCCCAGTTGATTCCTTGGAAGTAGAATTGCATCCTCCTCTTCCAATATTGGTAGTTTGTTCCATCGAACGGTGGAGGCCTAGCAACAAGTGTTCCTTCAATGTTGAGGTTGTTGAGCACTCCATCCCCCATCTTTTCTTCAAGACCTTGTTAGGGCTCCTTGAAGCCTGCTCTGATACCAATTGAAAACCTCTAGAGGGGGGTGAATAGAGTTTTATAATAATTTAACAATTAATTAACTCAAGCAACCACAAAGAAAATATTGGACAAGGAGACACAAGGGTTTAGAGTGGTTCCTAGCCTTAGCAAATACTAAGGTAGTCAGTCCACTACCCGGTTGCTTACCCAACCGGGATTTGAAAAGAAATCTATTTTATTACCTCGCAAGGACTTTACATAAAATACAATTTCTTTTCCCAAACCCTTCAAGCAGCCTTCACCTAGAAGTAATCGCCCAACCTTGAAGCAGCCTTCCCTTGAAGTAGATGCACCAACACCCGTTGCACCAGCCTTCTGAAGTAGCTTCCCGTGCGATAGCCTTCTTGAAGTAGCTTGAAGTCCCCTTCTCCACCTGAGAAGTCAACCCTCTCCAATCCGCAGCCTCCAACCCTAGGAGTAGCAAGGAGAGTACAGAAGATACAAAGGAACAAGAAAGAAAAACAGAAATTACAACTTATCCTTTAAGCCCAAGGCTTGATTTGCCTATATCAAGCGTGTAGATCTCCTAACCAATGTGTATGACAATGTGATTGTAGTGGATAGGAGATACTAGCCTATAGGACACGAAATGGGAGCAATAGGAATGAATGGCAAGTGTAGGAATTGCTCTATTGCTCTAAAACAGATTGCAAGTGTGTATTCAAGCTCAAGTATAGCACAAGTATATCTTGGATGTTCTTTGGTGACCTAAGGCATGTCCTATTTATAGGAATGACCTATGTATGCTTAAGGACGTTCTAGACAACTTCTAGGGGGTTCCTAGTGCTTAACTAGCCGTTAGGAATAAGTTAGGCGCATTAGCAACGGCTAGTTAATTAATTCTGCAGTTGCTGTCAGAGACCATCTCGGTCGAGGACTCGTCGACCGAGATGCCCAGTCGGTCGAGAATTCGTCGACCGACAGGCTCTCTGGATTAACGTTTATTTGCAACTGTCAACTGCTGTGTCTAACGGCTACTTTTGGTCAATCTCGGTCGAGAAGTTTGTCGACCGAGAGTGTCTCGGTCGAGGAGTGTGGTCGACCGAGATTGACTCTGTTTCAATCTTTTAATTAAACCACTAAGTGTGTTTATGAGTGTGCATAATGTGATCCTTTTGGAAGGGATGACTTGTCTAACTATGGTGTGTAGCTAGGGAAGATCTAACGCTTGATTTACATGCAATCTAAGTACTTGTACATTATATAACTGTACAAGTTTTTACAATAGTGATTACATTGCATGAAAGTAAATATGTAAGCTCGTGATTTCCCTAGTTGCTTTGTCATCCACCATAATCCTGCACACTCAAGTAGCTCGTTAGAATAATAAGAATGAAATGTTTGTCATCATCGAAACAAAGGGATTTATCATAATGTCCAATTTATCCAACATAATCTACTCCATTATTCCATGGAGAATTACACATTGTGTATTAATCTATAAGATACAACTTCAAAGATTTACTAAAGTGAGCATGTCATCATGTTTCATCATACCTTCCACAAAACTAACCACCTCTATATTACCTTATGATTTCACTTACTTTCCTAGTTTCCTTTCACTTTCAATAATAAATACTTGTACATCATCAACAAATTGAGATTTGTCATGCAATACATATAGGCAACAATCACTTGAGTAATCATTGATAAAGGCGATGATGCATTTTTCCACCGAAAGGTGAAATGTCAAAAGGTACAAAATATATGTATCTATGATTTCAAGAAGTTATGTGCTCATTGTGGATCCTTTCTTTGTGTGGTTTTGTTACTTTACCTTTAATACAATCTACACATATTCTATTATCAATAAAATTTAGAGATATAAGAACTCATCTTTTACTAATATTGCAATTCTTTCACTAGATACATGACTCAATTTTTTATGCCACAAGAACTATGATTGGTTTTTATAAAACTTCAATTTTGTTCCAACTTTATAGTGCATGGTATAGTATATTTCAGCAAATTAACCATCAAGGTGAACCTTGTATAGACAATCAATTCAAATCCATAATCAATAAGAATAGAATTTTTAAATAAACTATATTTATCATTACTAATTCCAAATGATTATCCAAGTACATCATGTGAACTAAAAAACATCAAACTACAAAAATAGACAAAACATAAAGAGTTTGACATAAGTTAACTAAAAGTCACTAAATAAAAATAAGACACAAAGTTCTAACTACTTACACTGAAGATTTGTGTAACTCTCCCATTTTGTAAAACTTATACATTGCTGAGTGGAAGAGTTATCCACAAGGGGAATGCTACAAAAGTGATAATAATTGCAATTAGAGTAAATGGAACAAGTTGAAGATTTGTACATGGTTCGCAGACATGAATTTAAAACTTGTTCATGTAGAAATCTAAATCTACCAGGCCAACATTTGGCTAATAAAAGTAAGACATGATATAATTAACATCTAAAAGTATGGATGGACTTGGTAGATGGCACCCCACTAGGCAAGACTTCAAATCCTTGTAGTCCTTGCTTGTTTCCTTAAATATTCAATTGCTCCAAATCCTACGAACAACGCATCCCTGATCATGCAAAATAAACATAAATGTAAGTAAGCAGCACCTGTCATTTTATACAATAGAAAGTAATGATAACTTTACATGAAGTAAACTTGACATGAAACAAATTTGACATAAACTTGACCTAAACTTGACCATGGATGATTATCTTAAACATTCTATGAATCTTTAAAAAATGATGAATTGGATAAGTGAATATATGTTTCCTCTCTTAATGCCCCATAGGAGTCCTTAATTGCTAGGAAGCCCATAATATTAGGAAAGCCCATAACAACCCAAAGGTCCATGATCGAGGTGTATATAAAAGATGAACCAATTCCTTAACTTTGTTCATTATCTTAGATATTGACTTAATCATTAATGGCATTAATCTTTATCTGGACCATAGCGTGATTTCTCCCTCTTACTGCCATAATGAGATTTCCCCCCTTAAATCATAATGGGATTTATACCTTCTAAAACATAATAGGATTTCTCCCTTCTTGAGCCATAATGAGATTTCTTCCTCATAATGTCTTAATGGGTTTTCTCCCTTCTTGAACTATAATAGGATTTCTCCCTCATAATATCTTAATGAGATATCTCCCTTCTTGAACTATAATGGAATTTCTCCCTCATAGTGTGTTAATGGAATTTCTCCCTTCTTGAACCATAATGGGATTTCTCCCTCATATTGTCTTAATGGGTTTTCTCCCTTCTTGAACCATAATGGAATTTCTCCATCATAATGTCTTAATTGGATTTCTCCCTTCTTGAACATAACTCATTTATCATAAATTTAGTCATAGTTGGGGTTATACAATAGACCATAAGTAAATCATGCAGTGATATCTATACTTGATGTAAATTGATAGAACATTCATAATTTCATGAAACATAACACTGTACATAATCATAAAGATTAAAAATCCAATCAAACCAAATTAAATTGTGCTAAGAAGCATGCCTTGCTTACCTAGAGAAAACCACATTAGGTCAAGTATTTTGACTTAATTGAGCCCTTAATCACCTGTAATTTGATTAATAACATGATATGCACATTAGTTAATAATTGTTAAACCCTAATTTTTGTCCACTGAAATATCTAAGAGTTTGTTGAGAAAAACAAGGTTTGAAAATAGGTTAGATTGATAGAGAATCAAAAGAGCTTCCCAACACATATTTTTTCATCATTTTTTGAGGTTGCATGTAGTTATATGATTTTTACAATATAGACAAATCAGAAGTCAAGAAACCACAGTGTGACATCGACTCAATCCAAAAATGCATCAAATGTAAATAAAATGCAAAAAGATAGGAAAATGTGTGTTAAACAGAAATCAAAATCACGGGGTAAAAGTGGCCATTGAGTCATATAAAACATATCACGACCTATGAATCAAAATATCAGGCAAATGGACAAAAATTCCCTTGTAGATTTAATGCCCTAATTGAGTAAACATGGGAAAAGAGGAGAAATCATGTGTTTGATTCATCTTGTTTACTTCATAACTGAGATTCCTTGGAATCCTGGAGCCAAACCTCTCGTTGCCTCCATGGTTATATAAGGTAGGGAGGTCTAAGGAGGTGAAGACACATAAGATCAACAAGGGAAGGCTCGAATAAGTTCTTGAGAGGTCATTAGACCAAGTGTGGGAAACACAAGGGAAAAGGGTGTCTCAAACCCCATTGTGAAATGAGATAGATGTGAAATGGGGGAAGGAATCTCGATGCATCAAACCACTATCAAAAATTGAAAGGGAACTCATTGAGGGTTGAAAAACAATCATGAAGATCAAATGAAGGTTGGGGATTGGTCACCTTCTCCAGAGGATCCCTAAGACACCATGGCATCTAGGGCTGGCAAAACAAGACCCGACCCGAACCCAAAATTTTAAGCAAGTTTAGGGTCTAAGGTTTTTGACCTGACCCGAAATTGACCCCAATCCAAAGAAGCCAAAATTAATTTAGGGTCGGGTCCAAGTTTGGACTTTAGACCCGAATTGACCCGATTGACCTGAAATTCAGAATTATATTTTCAAATAAAATTACAAATACTATACTTTAAGACACCCGATGGCCCATTAATTTACTAATACATCAATCATGAAGTTTATTTTGACAATTCTACATGGTTTTGTATTGATTTGTATGATTTATTATACTAATTATATTAGGAATTTGTGTTTAAAAGTCTCAAACAAACTACAATAGGCTTTATATGTGTTTCTCGATCACATAGTAAGTTTATCACAATGAAATTTGTTAATTACACTTGGGAATTATTAATGACTAGACAAATCATAGCATTTTTTTTAAAACTATTGTCTTGGTGTTGGATTTACCGGTCATACCCGATAGACTCAAAATTATATGTGGGTCGGGTTAGGGTCAAGGGTTTTGACCCGAAAATGCATCTTTTGCAAGTTTAGGGTCTAGCCAAAAAGTGTTGACCCGAAATGACCCGAAATAAAACCCGCTCAACCCGAACTCGATTGCCACCCCTAATGGAATCAAACGCCAATGAGGGTAAGTATTGGCCCTATAGGGTACAACGGTTAGGTTGACCTAGGGTGCGATTTTTTGTGTGGAAATTACAGAAGAGGTGTCATGGATGCTTTTGGCAGCAATAGTTGCACAGATGGTTGCATAGTACACAAAGGCACAATGGTAGAATCTAGAGAAGGTAACAAAATAGGTGAGGGTGAGTCTAGGTACTTGAAGATAAATAGAAAGGCGAGATACATGGATTGTTTATGGTCCCTTATATGGGTGTGGGGAGGTCTACAATGTTCTCTACAACTTAGAGTGGTGAGAGAGGGAAAACCCAAATCGGGCGTTTCTCACACATACCAAATAGGAAGGTGAATAATACCTCAATGGAAATAGGAGGGTGAGATGAACATGTAGGAGGAAAGATCCCATGAAATGATTCAGAGACAAGAGAGAACAAATCATTAAAAGGAAACCATAGTGACTGGCTCCTATCCACAAAAGAAATAGAAGGTGACAACTAGAAGGTCCATAGATCGAGAAGATTGAATTCCTATCCATTGGATGGTGGGTGGGCAAAGGAAAGTAGAAGAAAGAAAGACATGACAATGAGAAAAATTTGGATGTTAGGTTTAATAACCGCATTAATTGAATTCACCATTAAATCTTAGTAAAAATATATGGAAACTTTCCCAATAGGTTTGAGGGGTCAAACCAAGTCAAAGAAAAACCAAATTTGGAGCACACGTTGACTAGGTGGTCTAGATCCTTCCTAGATGATATGATTTAGGTTTTCAACATCCTTTGTCCATAGTTTCTATATTGGTCATTTACTTAATTTTCATGCACTAAAAGATGGGATAATATAAAATTCTATCCTTGACTATTCCTTTTTGAACCTTAAGTCAATTTCTAGATGAACACTTATTACCCACTCAATAGTTGTGTCATATATATTTAATGTCTTTTAGAGAAATATTTTCTTGGAGGAGAGAGAAAGTGTGAATAATGTTGTTTCCCATTTATGTTAAAAGCTATTAAAAGAATAGGAAACTTCTTGTTTAAGTTATCCAATTTATATTTTTGAATTCCAACTCTTTTATCTTGCTCTTTTGTTTCCTTTAAGCATCCTAAATGGTAGGAGAGAGAAAATGAAAAGGGATAATATTCATCATTTTAAGTTAATTACAACACATTATGACATATGCATAAGAGAAAGTGTGTTTTGAGTTTTCTTTTATTTTTCTCACTTCATCTTTCTACAATAAATATCATTTCATGATCTTTTTACATTAAGCCCCTCAATTATCATTATTTAATAAAACCACATTCTAAGTTTCAAACTGGTTGTGGAAATTGTGGTGTTACTATTCTACCCACCTTAAAATAAATTTCATCCTCAAAATTTCTCTATACTATTACCCAACTTAGGATTTTTCTTACTTCTTTAGTGAATGATAGTTAACACTTCAACGTCCACTTATGTTCAAAATTTTACATGAAAAGAGAGATGTAACATACATCTAAACTTCATGGATTAACTATTACTTTGGTTTCCTTCTAAACTTATACTTAGGGTTTATGCAACCAAACTTATACTACTCTTAGGGAATCTAACTTTGATGTTGTCAAAACATTCCATCATCAGGTGTAGGTGACTATCTGATCTTAGGTCTTTTGGTATCTCCTACATTTCTTGATATGTGGTGATTAGGCACATACCCAAAGATGTCAAATATTATCATGTTACCTCTCATTAACATACTAGTACACATGTCCCTTACCACACAGACTAGTAAGAAAGGAGAAATACACCAAAAGTCTTATGCTTATGGCATCCCTCATAGACTCTCAATTGGTTGTCCATGACCATTGAGAATAGAGATGATATTTCATTAGCTAGGATTAGGTTGATATTTGAGATCTAAATAAGTAAACCTCTATTCTTTTCATGTCATCCTAGGGCCTGATATATTTTCTCAAGAGTCCTTTACTAGACCTTAATTTCACATTTTCATTCTAGGGTGACTACGTGAATCATATTTTCCTAGTGTCCATCTACCAAATTGCTCTGATACCATAATGTAACACCCAAAATTTTGAAAACATATACATTGCTGAGCTGAAGTATTGTCCTCAAGGGGAATGTTACAAAAATAATAATCATTGCAATCATAGTAAATGAAACACCTTGTATTAACTTAAATTGATTCATACATCATGGAGATGAAATTTTAAACTTGTTCAACTAGAAATATGAATCTATTGGGAAAATATTTGGCTAACAAAAATAAGGCATGATATAACTAACATTCAAAAGTCTAGACCGGCTTGATAGATGGCACCCCACTAGGCTAGAATTCAAATCTTTCTAGTCCTAGCTTATTTCCTTAAATCTTCAATTGCTCAAAATTTTTGCAGACATCACGTCTCTAGCCATGCAAAACAAACATAAACATAAGTAAGTGGTACTTGGCACTTTATAAAACATAAAGTATTTATAACTTGACATGAAATAAATTTGACATAAACTTGACACAAACTAGACCATATGTTATCTTCAATATTCTTTGAATATTTTAAACATGATGAATTGGATAAGTGAATATATGTTGCCTCTCTTAATTTCCCATAGGCGCCCATAATTTCTAGGAAGTCCATAATGCTAGAAAAATTCATAACGACCAAAAGGTCCATTATCGAGGTGGATAGAAAAACTTAAACAATTCCTTAACTTTCTTCATTATCTTAGATCTTGACTTAGTCATTAATGTCTTTCTGGTTTTTAATGTCTTTTGTCTTAATCTTGATCATAACAAGATTTCTCCCTCTTAGTATCATAATGGGATTTCTCCCCTTAAACCATAATGGGATTTACCCCTTCTTGAAAAATAATGGGATTTCTCCCTCCTTGAGCCATAATGGGATTTCTCCCTCACAATATTTTAATGGGATTTCTCCCATCTTGAACCATAATGGTATTTCTCCCTGATAATGTCTTAATGGGATTTCTCCCTTCTTGAACCATAGTGAGATTTATTCCTAATAATGTTTTAATGATATTTCTCCCTTTTTGAAACATAATGGGATTTCTCCCTTCTTAAAACATAATGGGATTTGTCCCTTATAATGTCTTAATGGGATTTATCCCTTCTTGAAATAATTCATTTAATCATAAATCTACTCAAAGTCGGGGTTTTACAATGGATCTTAAGTAATTCATGTAGTGTGTAACAACCTCCTCCCCCTATTATCCCTAGTAAAGGCGGACTGAGAGGGCAAGGGCCATTATCATAATTCTAGGATCAAGGTTTATCAATTAACCAATAATAATTAGAAACTTTCACTGAATTGAAAAGAGTTTTATAACAATATGAAAGTAAAATCTCCTCTAGGGAGTTAAATGGAAAGTGAAAGTAATGTTGCAACATAAAATTTAAGCTATTTATAAATCCTCTAGTAGTCTTTAGTCATCTTTTCTTTAGGTGTCATCTTCTATGGATGTCCATATCTTCATGTAATTTGTAGTTAACCTAAATTGGCATGAAACAAAAACGCAGATAGTATATATCTATACTGAGTAGGTAGGGGAAACATAATATGTGCATATAGGTGTAACAACATAAACAACCATAGCAACATTTATTATTACATAATCAAACATGCATTTTCTATTATAAATTGTTGACTCATATTTGCTCATTCTCTATTGTACACCCTCTCTTTAGGGGATTCTATGTGGGGTACCTCTCTTTAGGGTTTGATCCTTGTAGTGGACTCACATTACCTTCCCTCATCCAAGCTTGGTTTCATATCAACCTTCCTTTCCCAGCTTGTCCTGTTAGTGATCTTCCTATCCCAACTTGATCACCAGTCATCACAATGACTTCTTCCTCCCACATGATCACTCAACTCACCAGATATGGCATCTTGGGTTCGAGAAAGTTAAGCCATATAATATGATACACATAGGGCCTTATAGTTTGCAGGAAATAAATAAACAACCAAGCAGGTTAATTGCAATCCATTCATGAAACTTATTTAAAAATCAAAAGTCGATAAGGAAGGTATTCATAGTCATAACCATGTACTTTGTTTCCATACAAAAACCATACAACATGTACTTCAAGCATATATCTATATATCCAAGCATTCAACATAATCAACCAACATTATCTGCATATATGTATACTATTTAGTGTCACCAATCATATTAAAAAAACTAATCATGATTTAGTCTAGGGTTTAGGTTCCCTTAGTATCCTAATTCCCATGTTCATTGATCTAATGACTCAAGAATCCTAATTCATAGTAAGTGTAATCATAATTATCAAAACTACAATGTTATTACATCATGAACACTTATACCAGATTATGTGCATTAAGGTCATAGCAAGTTACATCATTGGTGTTTGAAATCCTAATTACTCATGTTGATAATTATTGGTCTAGAACCCTAATTATTCATCATCCTTATCATCATCATCTTAGATCTCATTATAGTCAACTATATCCGTTTGTATGGAAAAATTAAACATTTTTAATGTACTCAACATGTTAATTATCTGATCTAAGATTTCCATGTATTGATCATTACTTAATCATGCACTATCCCTACTTTTGGAATTAGGATTAGATCCAGGACATGATACTATTTTATTTGGTTCTACTTGAAAAACCACTAGAGGAGGGGTGAATAGGGTTTTATAGAGATTTTAAAAATAATTCAACTCAAACAACTACAATTGAGATAGTAAGAAGGAGGCAAGGTGTTTAGAGTGGTTCCACCTTTAGCAAAAACTAAAGGAGTCTGTGACGTCCCCGGATTTTCCAAAACTTAATCTAATGTGTAATGTCCAAATTGAAACCATCACCTCAGCGAGAATCCCAATTTAAACACCACACACTAGGCTAAGAAGAAGAAAATAAGAGGGAGTCATAAGGAAAGCAATCAGTAGCACATGCACATGAACAATAAACAAACCACAACACATGTTCACCATTCAACATATAATTACAACATGAATTGTTACAACATTTGATATTACATATTGAACAACAAACTTATACATATACATGTACTACATCTAAACTACATGATCTTAAGACAACAGGTCCACCTGTACATCAGCTCACCATACAACTCTCACTATCCTGGATCTTCAAGAGCATAACCACAACCTAAACAAAAGATTACATGTGGTACACGTCAGCACAATATTCAAGAATATTGTACTGAGTACGCTTACGTGTCTTTTATATACCTCTCATCATATCTTGGCAATAAGATAAAACTAATACTTGGCAGTAACAGAAGAATATAAGAAAAGCATATACTTGCACAAAGATGTTCATTAGCAAAAGAGAACACATATATTTTAAGCAAATTTCCATTATATCATCCATGCATTGACCACCGAAGGTTGAACGCATTAAAGCCTTTATGATCACTACCAAAGAGTTGGATCATATGTACAATGTGACCACTACCAAAGAGTTGGGTCCAAGCACACTACCAAAGAGTTGATGCTTCCATATGTACAACGTGACCACTACCAAAGAGTTCGATCACTTCCAAGCACACTGCCATAGAGTTGGTGCTTTCATATAATGGAACAAATATATTATGTTTGATGTGTTCATAGAAATATGTATGGAAATTCAAGCAACATATCATACAAGACAATCATTTCAATCAATACCATATGCCAAGTCTTTACTACCATATAACATAAGCATAATGTATAATAAGCCAAGTAAGAGGTAATGGTGTACCTTCCAAAGAGACAGATCATTCTAATCACATATTCCTCATGTCATCTATATCTTTGGTCATCCCTGATCAAGACAAGATCACATATCACCATCAGGTTCACATCATCTTATATCTCATCTTAACCCTAATCGTGTTCATTAGAGTTTGTCTTAGTTCATTAGGATATGTGTATCATTACTTGTATTCTTATCTTATGATTATCTCACTGATGTCATTTTCTAGATTACATCTCATTATCAAAGTTCATCATCTGAACATTAGGTTCCATATCCTTTTTGTACACATATTAACCCTAGGTTACATCATTAACCTAGATTAGGGTTTTATAACATGTATTAAGATTCATCTTCATATAACATGGATTCTGTTCATCTTTATGATCTCATAATTAAAACTGAGGCTCTATATACTGATATGAGCTTAGTCTTTGAATTTCATCATTTATTGAGCATGTGTGCATTTATTGCATTTTATTTAGGGTTATTAGCCCTAAATAGGCATTCTAAGAAAATTACATGATTTCATGCATCTACATCATGATTACTGACCTTATATGGATTAAAAACATGATTTATGATTTATAAACAAGTTCTCATAATTTTAGACCACCATTTACTATTTATAACAAACGGTATAAGCATTATACAACTTACACGATATTCCTAACATTAGTGCATCAAAACACTGATTTTATGGTACCATCTTATTCTACTCATTTTTCTAAGAATTTGGATACTTTGTTTGCATTTTTATGATATGCGAGCTAATTTCTACGAATTATATAAGATATAAGCAATTTTGGGATAATTACCTTCATTGGGCCAATCACAGGATGCCACACGTCCTCCAGGGTTGCGGATCCTCATATTGTGCTTGGTTCTGGTTCAGCGGCTAGCTCTCGAGTTGACTAGGCCGGCCGACTCTTGACCTAGACCCTGTCCGCTATCCCTGATCTCTTCTTTCTCAGATCGCATTTTGACACTGACGCCCGCCTCCCCTGTTCTCAGTGTGCACCGCCGCACAGAACTACTCCATCGAGCAATCCACAGAGAGAAGGTGCTCCTCATCACCTTCAACGACCTTCATTAGCTTCTCCCCCCTTGTGTGGACCTCCACGAACGCTCCATTGCTCGCCCTCGTCTCTAGACCTTGCCACCTGAAAGCACGCCGCCGCTTGCTCCCACCGCGGCGGAGCAAAAGAGACAAATGGCCTCCATGCCATCGAACGTCCACCTAAACACTCCATTAGCATCGGAAGACCTACAGGAAGTAAAAGGTAGCCTCCATCCTCAGCAAGAGGTGCTCCACATACCCTCACGAGCTCAACCTTCATCTATGACCAAACTGGGTTGGTCGACCATGGAAACAGGCACTTGAGGCCGAGCATCTAGGCTGAAGCGATTATTCAGGCCTCGATGTTGCTTTTCCTCCTCTTCCTCTCTTTGAACTGTAAGCAACCTCCCCGTTCTACCTTTGGCCGCCACCTGCTCTGTGTGGTGGAGGGACGCTGGAACAAGAGGGCTCATACTCTCTGGTCACTTGGTCGTTTTAGCCGATCAGGGTGTCAAACAAAACATAATAGGGAGGCAAAACCAACTGCTCAGTCATTTTTATCCCACACCCCACGACTGTGACGAGAGGTGGTCGAGGTGGTCGCAGGGTTAGCTGCCGCACTACCTTGCTCTAACCGCAAGGTAGGAGACAAGTTGCCATCCATCAGATCATGATCCAAGGGTTGAAGGCCAGAGTCCACTTAAGCCAATATGTGGCTTCATGTTACAAGGAACTGGGCTGTTAGATCTGAGATCTAGGGCCAGAAAAGGGCCACGCATCCGGCTCCAAACAAAAAGGGGTGCGTGACACCAATATCAAGCCCAACTTAGGTCTATAAATCCTCAATAATGTGCATTATTTCACAAAATTCAAACCTTAAAAACTTCTTCTAGGAATATCTGATTGCCACTCAATTTTAACCATAGCTTCCCTACCACTCAAACTATCTTCTACTCAAATTTGGTGACAAAACTCAATTGTTAGACCATTCAATTAAATTCATCAAAAAGGCATTAAAAGATAGATCTTAATCATGATATCAACCTCACATCAACACACTTACTTTATCAAAAGCTTGGAACTCTCAATCTAACTGAAACATATGCTTTCACTTAATTCATTAGACATTTTAGGATTCTAAAAGTCCACTCCATCAAATCCTACACACCTTAAAAGATATTTCATCCTCGAAATTAAGCCCAAAAATCTAGTCTTTCACATCATATACTACTTAAAGGAACTTTCGTCCTTGAAAGTACACCATACTCATACTTCCGGGGAAAACCTTATCTTGCCTTCATCCACATGTGGGCACTATTCTACGTGTAACATATCTGCAAAGGTTATCTAGAACCATGTATCCAAAGCACTATTGGGGGGGGGGGTTACAAGCATCTTGGTGCATAAACACTACATTCAAGGTTAAACTCAGGGTTTATAAACTTAGGTTATGTCATTACATAACTCGTATGTTATATTTGCTTCCTTATCTTTAGCCATGAATTAGGGTTCCCACATCATATTACCATGTTCTAAAGGAGTTAACTAAGATTAACTCATACATCAAGGTGTCATCAACATTTTACTGAGCTAATTATTAGAACATGTTCAACATTAACATATGTCTTTTAGGAGGGGGTTAACTATAATTAACCCACATTATCCATCTAGATCATATCAAGGTGTTATAAGCATTATGTTATGTTAACTATCAAACTATATTTTTCATCTTTATTAAGCACTAAGGTTAACACCTCATGTAACTTGATTCATTCATATGATCTTATTTCATAGCTCATCATAAATTGTAACATTTACTAGTGATTTAATCACAAGATTAGCCATAATTATCAAATTATCATCATTATTCATGTACATGGTTAACCATTTATGCATTAATATCTATTAAGTCATCTCTAGGTTTCCATCATATCATGTCTATATATCAAATCTCAAGATTAGATCACATTCTTACACATGTTCTATCATGATTGTGCTAAACAAACTTATGTGAGTGGCTTGTGAAACATATATCAAAACTTTATTTAGTCCAATTGAGGTTCTCCTAACCCATACCAGAGGGTAATGCCATGCTCAGTCTCTCTGAGCTAACTCAACTCTATGAGTATCTCATATGTACAAACTATATCTTCCTTCTCAGTCTAGGGTTCTCAGGTATACCTCATTGGCACTAGAGATAGCCTTACAAGATCTAGCCACTTAGGCACAAACCAAAACATGATATGTCATACTCTTCATAGGTTCTATACCCATGAAACATGCTATATCTCAAAACTCTCTTATACATACACCACTAGAGTCCTATATGGAACCACCTACCCAAGCATGAGGCTGTCTCAAAACTAACACAGCTACCTCCTCCCGGGTCTTGGGCTCTCTCCCTCACCCCAGATGGTAGGCACTCGTATTCATGTTCACATATGCACATATATAACCAGCCTCTCTCTATCTCTAGGGTTTGGTCCTCCCAAGGACATCTATGGTTCAACAAGACTATAGGAATCATGCATTAGCAACACAACTCATTCACTCAGGAGTAGTCTAGTTTAGGACATATCATATCACCTATTTCTCATAATTCTCATATCTTAGAGTTTAGGTTCTCTAACCTTCTCCCAATGGGTCTCACTCTCTCTGGAGTTAACCCTAAAACTGGTCCTAACACTAGAGGTCCTCCTTTGTAAAAGAGCTTGAGGCTCATGCTGACCCACAACCTTGTCTTAACTTAACATATCTTAGCTCACAAAAGCCTATTTACTTGCATCATAAAAACTTATCTCAAATTCTCAAAACTGAACTTACATCCTCAAAGACAAACATAGATCATCATAAACCATATTATATCATCTATATAAGACTTACATCATATCATCAAAACTTATTTCATCTATTCCATCTATCATATATATCAAAAAGGCTCTAGACATCTAATCTAGAACTACTCTCTCTTCTAGACTGATGTCATTCACTTTCACGTAGGTTACATGACCACCTCCTACTCGTACATGTGTGGGGACACATTTTTGTAATACATATATATAATAAAATATTATATAGTTTTTCTTTGATAAAACAAGCGTCAGAGAAAACTATCACGGTTCGATCCTGATTGGAATCCAAAACCAAATCCTGAAAACGAGTGTCCCACACATAGTAGAGAGTACAATGTCATCAAAACTAGTGAAAAGGGTGAGAACATGGTGTAGACTAGTATATCTACTCTAGACAATGAGCGCCATATGTCTAGGGTTTCTCTTACCTTGATGCACATCATTTCCAAATAGTGCAACGTCCCATACCACGGCACTACAAGGAAAGGACGACATCTAAGGACTTGCTATACAACAAGCACTAGTCTAGACCTAGTTCTCAGACATCTAGGTGATAACCTATAGGCTAGGTCAGATCTAGTCTCTAAAATATGACTAATCTAACCCTAAAGATTATTAAGGTTGAAGGTTCTTTAGTTTTGAGTTGCATGATGAGCAAATATCAGGCTTTTCTATTGTTCATGCTCTGATACCACCTGTGACGTCCCCAGATTTTCCAAAACTTAATCTAATGTGTAATGTCCAAATTGAAACCCTCACCTCAGCGAGAATCCCAATTTAAACACCACACACTAGGCTAAGAAGAAGAAAATAAGAGGGAGTCATAAGGAAATCAATCAGTAGCACATGCACATGAACAATAAACAAACCACAACACATGTTCACCATTCAACATATAATTACAACATGAATTGTTACAACATTTGATATTACATATTGAACAACAAACTTATACATATACATGTACTACATCTAAACTATAGGATCTTAAGACAACATGTCCACCTGTACATCAGCTCGCCATGCAACTCTCACTATCCTGGATCTTCAAGAGCATAATCACAACCTAAACAAAAGATTACATGAGGTACACGTCAGCACAATATTCAAGAATATTGTACTGAGTATGCCTATGTGTCTTTTATATACCTCTCATCATATCTTGGCAATAAGATAAAACTAATACTTGGCAGTAACAGAAGAATATAAGAAAAGCATATACTTGCACAAAGATATTCATTAGTAAAAGAGAACACATATATTTTAAGCACATTTCCATTATATCATCCATGCATTGACCACCGAAGGTTGAATGCATTAAAGCCTTTATGATCACTACCAAAGAGTTGGAACATATGTACAATGTGACCACTACTAAAGAGTTGGGTCCAAGCACACTACCAAAGAGTTGGTGCTTCCATATGTACAACGTGACCACTACCAAAGAGTTCGATCATTTCCAAGCACACTGCCATAGAGTTGGTGCTTTCATATAATGGAACAAATATATTATGTTTGATGTGTTCATAGCAATATGTATGGAAATTCAAGCAACATATCATACAAGACAATCATTTCAATCAATACCATATGCCAAGTCTTTACTACCATATAACATAAGCATAATGTATAATAAGCCAAGTAAGAGGTAATGGCATACCTTCCAAAGAGACAGATCATTCTAATCACATATTCCTCATGTCATCTATATCTTTGGTCATCCCTGATCAAGACAAGATCACATATCACCATCAAGTTCACATCATCTTACATCTCATCTTAACCCTAATCGTGTTCATTAGAGTTTCTCTTAGTTCATTAGGATATGTGTATCATTACTTGTATTCTTATCTTATGATTATCTCACTGATGTCATTTTCCAGATTACATCTCATTATCAAAGTTCATCATCTGAACATTAGGTTCCATATCCTTTCTATACACATATTAACCCTATGTTACATCATTAACCTAGATTAGGGTTTTATAAATGTATTAAGATTCATCTTCATATAACATGGATTCTATTCATCTTTATGATCTCATAATTAAAACTAAGGTTCTATATACTGATATGAGCTTACTCTGTGAATTTCATCATTTATTGAGCATGTGTGCATTTATTGCATTTTATTTAGGGTTATTAGCCCTAAATAGACATTCTAAGCAAATTACATGATTTCGTGCATCTACATCATGATTATTGACCTTATATGGATTAAAAACATGATTTATGATTTATATACAAGTTCTCATAATTTTTTCCATCATTTACTATTTATAACAAACGGTATAAGCATTATACAACTTACACGATATTCCTAACATGAGTGCATCAAAACACTGATTTTATGGTACCATTTTATTCTACTCATTTTTCTAAGAATTTGGATACTTTGTTTGCATTTTTCTGATATGCGAGATAATTTCTACAAATTATATAAGATATAAGCAATTTTGGGATAATTACCTTCATTGGGCCAATCCCAGGATGCCACGCGTCCTCCAGGGTTGCGACTCCTCATATTGTGCTTGGTTCTGGTTCAGCGGCTAGCTCCCGAGTTGACTAGGCTGGACAGCTCTTGACCTAGACCCGGTCCGCTATCCCTGATCTCTTCTTTCTCAGATCGTGTTTTGACACAGACGCCCACCTCCCCTGTACTCAGTGTGCGCCGTCGCACAGAACTACTCCGTCGAGCAATCCACAGAGAGAAGGTGCTCCTCATCACCTTCAACGACCTTCATTAGCTTCGCCCCCCTTGGGTGGACCTCCACGGCCGCTCCATTGCTCGCCCTCGTCTCTAGACCTTGCCACCTGAAAGCACGCCGCCGCTTGCTCCCACCGTGGTGGAGCAAAAGAGACAAATGGCCTCCATGCCATCGAATGTCTACCTAAACACTCCATTAGCATCAGAAGACCTACATGAAGTAAAAGGTAGCCTCCATCATCAGCAAGAGGTGCTCCACATACCCTCACGAGCTCAACCTTCATCTCTGACCAAACTGGGTTGGTCGACCATGGAAACAGGCACTTGAGGCCGAGCATCTAGGCTCAAGCGATTACTCAGGCCTTGATGTTGCTTTTCCTCCTCTTCCTCTCTTTGAACTATCAGCAACCTCCCTGTTCTACCTATGGCCGCCACCTGCTCTGTGTGGTGGAGGGTCGCTGGAACAAGAGGGCTCATACTCTCTGGTCACTTGGTCATTTTAGCCGATCAGGGTGTCAAACAAAACATAATAGGGAGGCAAAGCCAACTGCTCAGTCATTTCTAGCCCACACCCCACGAATGTGACGAGAGGTGGTCGCGGGGTTAGCTGCCCCACTACCTTGCTCTAACCGCAAGGTAGGAGACAATCTGCCATCCATCAGATCATGATCCAAGGGTTGAAGGCTAGAGTCCACTTAAGCCAATCCGTGGCTTCATGTTACAAGGAATTGGGCTGTTAGATCCGAGATCTAGGGCCAGAAAAGGGCCACATAGCCGGATCCAAACAAAAAGGGGTGCATGACACCAATATCAAGCCCAACTTAGGTCTATAAATCCTCAATAATGTGCATTATTTCACAAAATTCAAACCTTAAAAACTTCTTCTAGGAATATCTGATTGCCACCCAATTTTAACCATAGCTTCCCTACCACTCAAACTATCTTCTACTCAAATTTGGTGACAAAACTCAATTGTTAGACCATTCAATTAAATTCATCAAAAAGACATTAAAAGATAGATCTTAATCATGATATCAACCTCACATCAACACACTTACTTTATCAAAAGCTTGGAACTCTCAATCTAACTGAAACATATGCTTTCACTTAATTCATTGGACATTTTAGGATTCTAAAATTCCACTCCATCACAGAGTCAGTCCACTACCCAATTGTTTCCAATTGGGATTTTGAAAGTATTTAATTTTATTACCTCGCAAGGATGTTACATAAAATTACAACACTTTTATCACCCTTTGGACAACCTTCACCTTGAAGTAGTCTCACCAACCTTGAAGCAGCCTTCCTTGAAGTAACTCCAAGCTCCCCCTTGAAGTAGCCTTCCTCTTAAAGTAGCTTCTCGTTGAGACAACCTTCTTGAAGTAGTCCAAAGTCCTCCTTCTTCACCGAGAAGATCAAACCCTCTCCAATCCGCAACCTCCAACCCTAGGAGTAGCAAGAAGAGTACAAGCAATAAGAAAGAACAAGAAGGGAAAATAGAAATTACAATTACCACTTGTAGCACAAGGCTTGATTTCCTATATCAAGCGTTTTGATATGCTAACCAATGTGTATGGAATTGTAAGTGCAGTGGGTAGGAGATGCTAGCCTATAGGACACGAATTTGGAGCAAAGGAAATGAGTAGCAAGTACTAGAGTTGCTCAATTGCTCAAGAACAGATTGTCAATTGGAAGTATGTAAGCTCAAGTATTGCACAAGTTGTTTTAGGTGTCCTAAGGCATGTCCTATTTATAGGAATGGCCTATGAATGCTTAAGGATGTTCTAGACACTTTCTAGGGGGTTCTTAGTGCTTAACTAGCCATTAGGTATCCACTAATTACTTTAGCAATAGCTAGTTACTTAATCCTAAAAAGTGCAGACAGAGACAGTCTCGGTCGAGGAATTATCGACCGAGATCCCAGTCGGTCGAAGTTTTTGTCGACCGAGGGACTGTCTGGAGCAAGAGTGTATAACGTTCTATTCCAACTCCCAACTACCTTGTCTGCTGTGTCTAATGGCTACTTGGGTCATTCTCGATCGAGGAGATTGTCGACCGACAGTGTCTCAGTCGAGAAGTTTGTCGACTGAGATTGACTCTGTTTCAATGTTTTAAACTATGTGCTACGTCTGTGTATCAGTGTGTAGTTGTGACACTATTATAGGGGATGACCTATCTAAGTGTTGTGATTGGCTAGGAAAGATCTAAACGCTTGATTTGCATGATATCTAAGTACTTGTACATTATATACTTGTACAAGTTTTTACACTTGATTACAATCATGAATTAAAGCATTTTGAGCATATAAATCTTCCAAGTTGTGTCATCCACCTAGATCATGCAACACTCAAGTAGCACGTTAGATCTACAAGGATGAAATGTTTGTCATAATCAAAACAAAAGGATTTAAATGATGTCCATTTAGCCAACAATCTCCCCCTTTTTGAAGATGACACACATTTCCAAAATATAAATCAACCAGTCTTTAAAATGAGTTGAGTTTCATACCTGAGATTTACTTTTTGAATTCCTTCTCTTGTTTATGAAATGTGTGCTTATTATTCCCAAAGGAGTATGGAACATAAAATCCAATTCTTAGGGAATATAGCAACTTTTACTGTAACACCAAGAGATTATGAAACCCATTGAGTTTTTAAGAGTTACAACTATTTAAGATTTACATTATTTCTCCCCCTTTTTCATTTCAAAAAGATATCCATTCAAGCGTTAAAAACTCCCCCTTAATTTTTTCTATCCTTAAAAAAGATAACCATCAAATCATTTGAAAAGATGTCCATTTGAAGCCAAAATGGAAGGATTAAAAAACCAGCCGGTTTAAGAAGCACAAATGTCAAAGAAAACATCTTCTAAGGGAGTAATGAGTAGTTGCTTCCTTATTTTATTGAATTGATCTAATGGAAGTAGTTTTCTGAAAATATCAGCCAATTGATCTTCCGTATCAACATGATGAAGGGATACATGAATTTTAGAGATATGATCCCTTATAAAATGATGACGGATTTCAATATGTTTGGCACGGAAGTGTAGGATAGGATTATGTGCTAAGTTTATAGCGCTTGTATTGTCACAAAAGATAGGCGTGGATGAAAAAGTAAAACCATAATCGTTTAAAACTTGTTGCATATAAAGCACTTGAGCACAACAAGATCTGACTGCGATATATTCAACTTCAGTTGTAGAGAGGACAACCGTGTTTTGTTTCTTGCTAAACCAAGATACTAAGGCTCTTCCTAACAAGAAACAACTACCGCTTGTACTCTTTCGATCAATTTGATAACCAGCGTAATCGACATCGGTATAAGCTTTAAAGTCCAAAGATTGTCCTTTAGGATACCATAGACCATAACTTTTAGTGCCGGCTAAATATCTTAAAATCCGTTTGACGGCTTGAAAATGGGATTGCATAGGTTGTGATTGAAATCGAGCACAAAGACCAACAGAAAACATGATGTCCGGTCTAGAAGCGGTTAAGTAGAGCTAACTACCAATTATATATCTATATAAGGAATCATCAATAGGTTCCCCATTTTCATCCTTATCAATTTTAGTAGAGGTAGCCATCAGAGTGGTAGCATGTTTGCAATGGTCCATCCCAAAACATTTTAAAAGTTCATTTGTATACTTCTCTTGGCTTATAAAAATCTCGGCGGGCGTTTGCTTTATTTGAAAGCCAAGAAAGAAAGTTAGTTCTCCCATAAGACCCATTTCAAATTCCTTTTGCATGATATCACTAAATTGTTTGCATAAAGATTCATTTTATGCACCAAAGATAATATCATCAACATAAATTTGAACTACTAGAAATTCAGATTCATATGTTTTGAAAAATAAAGTAAAATATGAATTTCCAATAAAAAATTGTTATCAAAGAGATAGTTCTTGAGCCTTTCATACCAATTTCTAGGTGCTTGTTTCAAACCATAAAGTTCTTTCTTAAGTTTGTATACATAGTCACCTTTTTCCGGTATTTCAAAACCAGGGGTTGGGCAACATATACTTCTTCTTGTATTATTCCATTTAGAAATGCACTTTTGACATCCATTTGGAACAAATTTTATGTTTTTGTGGGCAGCTATGGCTAATAGAATTCTAATGGCTTCAAGTCGTGCTACTAGTGCATAAGTTTCATAAAAATCTATTCCTTCTTGTTGATTATACCCTTGTGCTACCAACCTAGCTTTATTTATTACTACTTCCTGGGCTTCATTTAACTTATTCCTAAAAACCCACTTAGTTCCAATAATGGTTTTATCTTGCGGTTTAGGCACTAAATCCCATACATCATTCTTAGTGAATTGGTTTAATTCTTCTTGCATTGTCATTATCCAATAGTCATCTTTTAAAGCTTCAGTCACTTTCTTAGGATCAATTATAGAAACAAATGCCATATTTGCAACATCTCTAAAAGATGAACGGGTTTTGACTTTGTCATTAGGATTTCCAATGATTAGTTCTTGAGGATGATCCTTAATGAGTCTAGGAATGGGAAGTTGTGTCTCAACTTGTTGATCATCTTTAGTTGATATGGTTAGATTTTCTACTTGATGAGTAATATCAACTACATCATAATTTTTAGTTTTTAGTTCTTCATGAAAAGTGATGTGAATAGATTCTTCAACTTTTCTAGAGATAGTGTTATAAACTTGAAATGATTTACTAGAGGTTGAATATCCTAAGAAAAAGGCTTTTTGTGATTTAGACTCAAACTTTTCTCTATCATCTTTTGTGTTCAAGATATAGCAAGTTGAGCCGAAAGTATGAAAATAGTCAACCCTTGGTTTCTTAGTATACATGATTTCATATGGTGTTTTCTTCAAATAAGAGTGTACGGTTACTCTATTTAGCACATAGCAAGCTGTGTTTACCGCTTCAGCCCAAAATGTTTTAGGTGTACTATGTTCAAGCATCATAGTCCTAGCCATTTCTTGTAATGATTGATTTTTTCTTTCAACTATGCCATTTTGTTGTGGAGTGTGTGGAGTAGAAAAATTGTGAGTGTAGCCTTGAGATGTTCAGAATTCTTCAAATAGATGATTCTCAAATTCTCCACCATGATCACTCCTAATTGTGCATATCTTGTTTTGTAGTAGATTTTCAATCTTGGAACAAAATTGTATGAAAACTTGAATAGTATCATCTTTATTTGCAAGAAAATGTACCCATGTATATCTACTGTAATCATCAACAATAACAAAGCAATATCTTTTTCCACCAATAGATTGTGTCCGCATAGGTCCGAACAAATCCATATGAATAAGGTCTAGTGATCTACTGGTGCTAAGCATGTTTTTGGTTTTAAAAGAAGTTTTAGTTTGTTTACCTAAAGTACATGGTTCACAATTTTCAGATTGATCAAAAGATAACTTAGGAAAAACACAAACAAGATCATATTTAATTAGCTTTTTGATAACATATGAACTAGCATGACCTAATTTTCTATGCCATAGTTGTAAAGAATTTTCTTTTGCAAGTAAGCATTTCCCAACTACAGATTGCATAGAGTTGGGTCTAAGGATATAAAGATTTCCAACTCTTTTTCCTTCATAAACAACATTTGTAGTATTTTCTATTAGTAACTTGCAACAATTTTTGTTGAATAAAACATCATATCCACTATCACATAATTGACTAACACTTATTAAATTATGGTGCAAACCATCGACAAGTAAAACATTCTTTATTTCAAGGTTTGTACCAATATTACATATTCCAACAATTTTACCTTTACCATTATCTCCAAAAGTGACTGTTCCGCTTTTCTTTTCCTCAAAAGTTTGAAATGCATCCTTGTTCCTGGTCATGTGTTTGGAACATCTACTATCAAATACCCAATCTTGCAATAAAATATAGGTTTTGGTACCCATGTGATGGTCCATTATGGTTAGGTACATTTAATAACAAACTGAGCATGTCTTAACAAAGTAAACTGAACAGAACTTCATTCGGTCGACAAATAGTTCGACTGACAGATGTCTCGGTCGACCAATTTTTTGATCGAGAAAGTTGCTATTTTACAGGTTAAAACTGAACAAAAATAGAAATCCGCTTGGTCGACCATTTTTCGACCGATTTTTGCTCCGATCGATAATTTTTCGACCGGAATAGTTGTTTTTTTCACTATAAATTCTACTGTAGATTTTGATTTGTCACATGCATTCTCTCGGTCGAATATTTTCTCGACCGATAATGTCTCGGTCGAACTATTTGTCGACCGACAATATTTCTGTTTGTTTCAACAATTTGTTTATATCAGTTCTGAATTTAAAACAATACATGAAGCTATATGTTTAGTTGAGATAAGACATTTAGATGTTCAAAACAAGTATTAGATCATATCCCAACTAAATCACATTCAACTCTTCTAATTTTAAGGTTTGGGAACCCAAACTAATTCAGAATCCTTCTTCTTATAAGGGCATGAAAAGGAGTAATGTCCAAGACGCAGGCAATAATGACAAGAAATAGAGTCAATTTCATGTCTCTTTCTAGGATTTGGAATTATGTTCTTTGGTACAAACATGATCTTAGTCTTGGATTCTTGAGCTCTTCTAGGTTTAGGTTGATAAGATTTTTCTTTTGGATCATATTCTAAACCTCTTCTTCCATTGTAGCTAGAAGAATATTTCAGAATATTATCAAGAACATCATTGCTCCTTAAACCATTAATTTCTCTCTGTAGCTTTGGAATCTCATCCATCTTCTTATTGATATCTATCCTTGCTTGATCTAGATTAGATAATAAATAGTTTCTTTCCTTAACAATAATATCATAATCTAAATGATTACATAGAATATGTTGGGTCTGAAAATTGTTTAGTTTTGCAAGCAAATCAACATTTTCTTTAGAAAGAAGATCCTGATTTGTTTCTAAAGTAAGTAACTTCATATTGCAGTCGTTTAAAGATGATTTCAAAGTAAAATTTTCAGAGGCGATATTGTTCTTTTCAACAGAAAGATTATTCAATCTAGCATATAGATCCTCATTAGTTTTAGTAAACTTCTTTAGTTTCTTTTTGCAGTCAACATATTTGTCATGAGTATCTTGTAGACTAACAATTAGATCTTCTTTTGGAAAATCAAGAAGGCTTACCTCTTGAGAATCGTCACTATCATCTTCTTTTGACATGAGACACTCCACATTCTCTTCTCCACTTTCACTGTCACTTGACTCATCCCATGCAGCTTTATAAGCTTTTTCTCCCTTCTTCTTGGATGAGCTTTTCCTTCCTTCCTTTGATTTAGGACATTCATTTTTGAGATGTCCTTTCTTTCCACATTCAAAACACCTAGGAGGGGAAGAGGAAGAACCAACAACTTTGTTAGATCTAAATCTTCTATATTTCTTACCATTAACAATTAGTGCTTCTTCTCCTTCTCCATCACTTGTTTCATCACTTTCTTACGTGATGATCTTTGAGACTTTTAGAGCCATATCTTTCTTTATTCCTTGTTGAAGTTCACGCTCTCGTCATTCCTCTTCTTCCAAGGTTGCCTCATGTGCTTCTAAGTTGCCAATGAGTTGCTCCATCCTTAGTCGAGTGAGATCATTTGCTTCTTCAATAGCAGTCACCTTGGGCTTGTACTTGGGAGGAAGAGACCTAAAGATTTTTGATACTTGATCTTCTTTGCTGATTACTTTACCTAAAGCATTTAAACCATTCACAATAGAAGAAAATTTTTCATACATTTCACTAATAGACTCATTTTGATCCATACAAAATTGTTCATATTTTTGCTTAAGCATTCCAATTTTAGAATTCTTAACTTGACCAGTTCCTTCATATGTTATGGAGAGTCTATGCCATATTTCATATGCTGTTTCAAAATTTGATATTCTATTGAATTCACCAACTGAAATTGAACAATAGAGTATACTTACAACTTTTGCATTCATTTGGGCAAATCTTACCGTATTGACATCCCAATTTTCATACTCTGTTTGAGGGAATTCATATGGATTTGATACCATCCTCTAGAGATCCCAGCTAATTCCTTGGAAGTAGAATTGCATCCTCCTCTTCCAGTAGGTGTAGTTAGTGCCATCAAAAGGTGGAGGTCTAGCCACGAGTGTCCCTTCCAGGTTGAGGTTGTTGAGTACCCCGTCACCTATTCTTCAAGACTTTGTTAGAGTTCCTTGAAGCCTTGCTCTGATACCAAATGAAAAACCACTAGAGGGGGGTGAATAGGGTTTTATAAAGATTTTAAAAATAATTCAACTCAAACAACTACAATTGAGATAGTAAGAAGGAGGCAAGGTGTTTAGAGTGGTTCCACCTTTAGCAAAAACTAAAGGAGTCAGTCCACTACCCAATTGTTTCCAATTGGGATTTTGAAAGTATTTAATTTTATTACCTCACAATGATGTTACATAAAATTACAACACTTTTATCACCCTTTGGACAACCTTCACCTTGAAGTAGTCTCACCAACCTTGAAGCAGCCTTCCTTGAAGTAACTTCAATCTCCCCCTTGAAGTAGCCTTCCTCTTAAAGTAGCTTCTCGTTGAGACAACCTTCTTGAAGTAGTCCAAAGTCCTCCTTCTCCACCGAGAAGATCAAACCCTCTCCAATCCGTAGCTTCCAACCCTAGGAGTAGCAAGGAGAGTACAAGCAATAAGAAAGAACAAGAAGGGAAAATAGAAATTACAATTACCACTTGTAGCACAAGGCTTGATTTCCTATATCAAGCGTTTTGATCTCATAACCAATGTGTATGGAATTGTAAGTGCAGTGGGTAGGAGATGCTAGCATATAGGATATGAATTTGGAGCAAAGGAAATGAGTAGCAAGTACTAGAGTTGCTCAATTTCTCAAGAACAGATTGTCAATTGGAAGTATGTAAGCTCAAGTATTGCACTAGTGTGTTTTGGGTGTCCTAAGGCATGTCCTATTTATAGGAATGTCCTATGAATGCTTAAGGATGTTCTAGACACTTTATAGGGGGTTCTTAGTGCTTAACTAGCCATTAGGTATCCACTAATTACTTTAGTAATGACTAGTTAATTAATCCTAAAAAGTGCAGACAGAGACAGTCTCGGTCGAGGAATTGTCGACCGAGATCCCAGTCGGTCAAAATTTTTGTCGACTGAGGGACTATCTGGAGAAAGAGTGTATAACATTCTATTCCAACTCCCAACTACCTTGTCTACTGTATCTAACGGCTACTTGGGTCATTCTCGGTTGAGGAGATTGTCGACCGAGAGTGTCTCAGTCGAGAAGTTTGTCGACCGAGATTGACTCTGTTTCAATGTTTTAAACTATGTGCTAAGTGTGTGTATCAGTGTGCAGTTGTGACACTATTGTAGGGTATGACCTATCTAAGTGTTGTGATTGGCTAGGGAAGATCTAAACACTTGATTTACATGATATCTAAGTACTTGTACAGGTTTTTACATTTGATTACAATCATGAATTAAAGCATTTTGAGCATATAGATCTTCCAAGTTGTGTCATCCACCTAGATCATGCAACACTCAAGTAGCATGTTAGATCCAAAAGGATGAAATGTTTGTCATAATCAAAACAAAGGGATTTAAATGATGTCCATTTAGCCAACACTACTCATTCTCCATATCAATTTGGTGTATAATTTTGTAAAATTTGGGTAATTCTAGCAATTTCTACAAAGTAAACAAAATAAGATCTATACCTCAAACATGGGGTGACGTGGAGACCTCTTCCGTGGAGACTTAGAAGGAAAGGGATGAGGGGTGAAGTACTTTAGAAGATCCTAGACTTCCATGTCACTATGGCAAGTACCATGTTACAATACCATCATGGATGAGGAAGAGAATTGTCATGATGAAGGGAGAGAGATTTGCTACCCTACTAATGTGAAAGGATGTACATCAGTAAAAGATGGGATTGAGGTAATCCATCTTCTCTTTGTACCAATTATTATATAGCATAAGGGTTGGAGATTGGTGGGTCTAGTTTGCACAAGTTTCCTTATGCAATTGGCAAGGCATCATGCTAGGAGAGTAATAGCAATATTCCTCCCTCATGTCCTTATATTAACAATCACATATCTTTTACTTTATAGACCAAAAGTCATGTAAAGGAAACCACCCCTCCTACCATTATTTTGAAAAAAAACTCTATGTATACTATTTTCTTCCATTGGGAAGGAAAAACTCCTTCATTATTCCCTTATTTAACCGAAACTTGGTTTTAAAGGAAAATCTACATAATTACCAACTAAATTATCTTGGACACAAAATATCTTAGAAATTCTTGGATTTTCTTCCATGATTCTATATTTGTATTATCTATCTCATAAATTATCTTGAGCATTTTAATGAGCACAAAAATACTTATTTCCCTATTTGGTATCCCAAGGACCCATTTGTAAACCTTGATTGTGGAAATTAAGTAATACATATATCTCTCTCATCTTTACTCCAATTGGTCCCAAAATTGGAGACTTCCTTTATTATCCTATAATCTCATATTCAACCAAGTTTGGTAACAAAGGGATGTTTCTAGATACCATTTTCTCTTTTTTCAAACAAGGTAAACAAGTAAGTCCCTCTTCCTTCTTGAATTTCCATAGGGTACTAGGAGCTCCCTTTTGCTATGCAACTTTGAAGGAAACTCATTAATATCTTTTTTTTCGAATAAATATTATCATCATTAATTCAAAACCTGGTACAGACTGTTTGCCCTCGCCTCTTCTTCTCCTAGACAGTGCTGGTGAGGCTTATTGGGGTGACGTTTGCTAACATAAATAGGCAAAAGATCCTGAGGGCAAGAGGCTAATATGATGTTGGGGGCTGGTTTCTTAAGGAACCATTTGGCCTGAGCATCGACCAGTCTGTTGAGTTCCCATGGGTAGTGGATCACTCTGTATTCATGATTGGTCCGCATCTTCCACATTCCTTCTTGTTTCAAGCTTGATAAGTATGCCGTCGCCTCTACAACACCCTGAATGAACTTGATTGAGAACTGGGAATTAGACAGAATACATGGTGACACACATCCTCGATCGCTAAGAATATCTAGGCCGAGAAGAATGGCCTGCATCTCCCCCTCCAAGGGGTCTTTTCCTCTGAGGATCCGAGCGCTACCTTCAATCCATGAGCCCTGGTAGTTCCGCAGTACCCAACTGGTGCAGATGATGCCTTTCCTTTTGTCTACCTCCACATCAACATTGAGGTATACCTCTGTAGTGGGACAGGGCAACCCACCCGCCGGCTTGGTCTTGAGCTTGTCACCCCACTGCAGATGGCCATTTAATGCCTCTGAGAAGGATTGCACTTGGCTCCGAATTCTTGTGACTAGCACTTCAACTGGTACAATATGATCTTTGAAAACATATTCATTCCTATGTTTCCACAACATCCAACACGTGGTAAGGAAAGTGCTGCGCCATGGTCCGCTTTCTTGCTAGGGCTTGAGATTCATGGCAAACCATTCTGAAATGGTGGTAGGATTGAAGAATTCAGTAGGCAGTTGGGTAGTGATACTCTTCCATGTCCGATAGCTATCTCTGAAGTCTTGAACCACATGCATTGATTTTGCCTCCAAGCCGCACTTCTTACAGGCGGAGGAGGTAGTCATACCACGTCTACATCTTAGCTGATTAGTTAATAGCCGCTCATGGCCCAATAACCAGCCAAATACTCGGATGCGTTGCGGCACTTTAGATTTAGCAATGGCCTTCCACTCCCCTTCAGTAGCATGGGCTCTTGTTTGTATAATATTTGAATAAGCACTCTCCATAGAGAAGCATCCATACTTGCCATCAGGCCAAAACCAGCCCTCCGGTCCCCCTTCAGGGTGTGGGGTGCCCGTCAGGAGTATGTCCTCTATCGATTCTGGATCAAACCATTCTGTAATAAAGCTCTTGTCCCAGCTTCCCTCGCTAATGACCATGCTGCTCAGAGTGAGGTCTTTCAAGTTTTGTGGTACAATCATCCTTGTTTTAAGGGTCGGTGCCTGACCACTTCTGGTCCAGCTGTCCAACCAAACGTTGTTATTCCAGCCATCACCGATAGTTCGTCCAGCATCTATTTTGAGATCGAGAATAAGAGGTCTAATATCTCTCCATATTGGGGAGACATTCAGTGTGAGCTCGTCACCCCTTATATACTTGTGGACCATCATGTTAACCCAAGATGTGGGCCTGCAGCTGATGAACTCCCAGGCAAGCTTCATCAATAACACTTTGTTCTGCTCCCTCGCACAGCGAATGCCCAAGCCTCTCTAATCAAAAGGTGCGATGACTTTGTTCCAGCCTACCAGAGCGATGCCTCACTTCTCTGGCTTGCCAGACCACACAAATCTCCTAATTAATTGGTCGATGCGATCACAGACCGTGAGTGGGATGGCCGACGT
The DNA here is from genome assembly GCA_963693085.1 of Alisma plantago-aquatica. Taxonomy (NCBI): domain Eukaryota; kingdom Viridiplantae; phylum Streptophyta; class Magnoliopsida; order Alismatales; family Alismataceae; genus Alisma; species Alisma plantago-aquatica. Next base: position 881,597,353 of record OY856410.1, read on the forward strand.
TTGCATTAGATACGTAGATGAGTGAGTTAGGGCTGATTTTGCCAAAGTGATTCTGCCTACCATTATCAAACATTTGTTCACCCAGCCATCTATCTTACTGTCAATGGTATTCATAATGGATAGATACATTTCCTTCTTCTTCCTGTGATGGATGATTGGAACGCCCAGATGCCTTCCTATCACACTAGTTTCAGAGATACCGAGTCTGCTACATATACGACACCGTGTAGCTCGAGGTGTGCCCTTACTGAAAAAGACACTAGATTTCTCTTTAGCTAGCTGCTACCCCGATGCTCTTGCGAAGCTCCTAAGACACCTGTTTATGATACGAGCTTGCTCTATTGATGCCTCACCAAAAAGCATTATATCGTCTACAAAGCAGACATGTGAAGTGTGGGTCCTGCCGACGTTGAAGGCGGTTGGCTTCCACTTACCTCGGGCTACTGAATCCTCGATGTCTTAGCTCAGTCGATCTAAACACAACACAAAGATGTAGGGAGACAGAGGGTCCCCTTTCCAGACTCCTCTGGATAGGTGAAAGGCATCAGTCTCTCTTCCTTGCCACATGATGGTTGTTGAGCCCGCTGAAATCACATCCATGATAATGGCCACCAAGTTGCTAGGTATGGATGTTCGCCTGAGAGTATCTTGGACGAATTCCCAGCTCATCCTATCATAGGATTTATCCAGGTGCAGTTGAATCACCATCGAGTGGTGTTTAGTTCTCTTCTTTTCCATAGAGTGTATGATTTCCTACACTAAGATAATATTATCACTGATCCTCCTTCCTGGAATAAAGCTTGATTGGGCTGGATGGATCCAGGCGTTGAGATGAGGTTGGATACAAGCCACGATGATCTTCGTCACCACTTTCATGCAAACATTATTCAACGAGATGGGTCTTAGTTGAGCACACGTCTCCGGTTTACTTTTCTTGGGTATTAGGACCATGAGTGCATTAGCAACAGTTCTATCCCACTGGTTTCCTGCAAAGATATTATGAATAAAGGAGGTTAGGGAAATCTTAATGATGTTCCAATGAAATTGTAGGAAATTAGAGTCCACTCCATCCGGCCCTGGGGCCTTGAACTTTGCCATGGAGAAAAGTGCTTTATGCACTTCGTCTTCCTTAGGCATCCTCCCCAGCTCAACGTGCTGGTGTGGCGGTAACATTGGAAAGGCACCAATGTATTTAGCACATTGCTGAAGTCTGCCGCCCGGATTATCGTCAGTGTAGAGCCTTCTGTAGTACTCCTCGATTAATGCTCATAATTCATGTTCAGTGTCCTGCCAAATACCATCCTCCCCTTGCAGTCTGGTTATCTTGTTCATCCATCTTCTCTCCTTAACGAACACATGGTAGAACTTAGTATTCTTATCCCCCGCGTGAAGCCAATCGCATTGGGCACGCTGCTGCCAATCTAATTCCTCCTGTTTGAGAATTTCGTTCAGCTTGTATTGGATGTCCAATATAATGTTCTATGTCTCTTGATCATAAGTACGTGCGAGCTGCTCCTGGGCCAGGAGGAGGCGCACTTGAAGCGCCCATTTAGCACAAGTCTTCTTCCTGTGCTCACTATTGTTCCAGGCTATAGCCTTCTTAATGAAGGACTTGGCGGCAGTCATGAAACCCACATTAGGTGGCCATTCTGCCTTGAGCAAATGTTGGAATCCCTCAGTTGTCTTCCAGCTGGCCTTGGTTGTGATGTATCGTCTGGCTATTCCTTGCCTCTCTCGCATCTCCATCTTCAGAAGAAGAGGTGTGTGGTCTGACCTGAGCCGCTCAACTACTTCTACCCGACACTCAATATGCATTCCCAGCCACGCCGAATTGCCCAACACCCTATCAAGTTTCTCCTGGAGCAAGCCCTTTTTTGAAGGTCATACGAGGTCCACACGCTTCAATCTCAAATAGACCGACAACATTAAGGGCATCATTGAAGTCATCGCAGCTTCTTCTATCATGACCCAGGCCCCCCATCTTCTCATCCCCATGGAGATAGGCATTGAAGTCCCCCATCAGTGCCCAAGGCAACGTGGTCACTTGTGCTAGGGCGTGGAGTCTATGCCACAATAATCTTCTTCCTTCCCAAGTTGTGCTGCCATATATAAAGGTCATGTAGTATTTACTATCCACGCAGCAGTGGATGAATTACCGATGGCTGAGAACGATCTCCATCTCCGATATAGAGGGCTTCCACAAGAGCCAAATGCCTCCTGAGAAACCGATAGCCTCAACCCTGTGTGAGAAGGGAAAATCGAGTTTGTTAATGATGGCTTCCACTTGAGTGCCACTAGTGCGTGGCTCGATAACAACCAGGATCGAGATCCTATAATTTCTCACCAGCTCCTTAAAAACCCCTTGGGTATCTTTATGGAAGATACCATGCACATTTCCACAGAGGACATTCATTTAAAAGGATTCAGGTTTGGCCCCCCTTCACCTTCTCCAAACAGTTCATCAGCTTCCTTCATGCCCTTGCGACCTCTCTTCTTTGATCCAGGCTCCAAGGGCTCCGGCATGGAAGGGATTTTCCTATTGCATAAGTGTATCCCTACGTCCCCCTTTCCAGGAAACGGACAGGCTTGAGCCTTGGGTGGACCGGTAGCTCCCATGACGAATGGACTAACTGGGTTGTTGTTGAAGTCCTTCACAGCAAAGTTCGTACCTGTTGCTGTTTCGTCACCCACCAACACCACCGCTGAGTGGGCATTCTCTTTGCCTTTGCCTTTTTGGATCTGAGCATTTTGCTTCTGAATCTGGGATGGATGAAGATTACCAGCATTGGACTCACCCATTGGGGGGCGTTGGTTGTTGTCCGTGTTCTGTTTCTCTTGTCTTGATTTCTGCTTCCTTGTGCTCCAGTCATTCCTTGTGATTCTCTCCGCCACCTCTTCAATTCCTAGTACTTCCTGACTATCCGAGTCTAGGATTTCTTCAATTTCCTACGAGTCTACGTTCATAAATCCATTGTGGGTACTCAGTTGCTTGGTGTTCGGTTCCTACTGTTTACGCCTAGGTTTGCACTTTATGGGTTGAGCGTGGATGGTTTCAGCAAACGCCCCCATGCTTCCATTGTTATCGCTGTTGCTTATTCCTTCAGTGCCTTCTCCTCCTGTGGTCTGTTGAGGCTGAGGTCGTACCACACATTCTCCTTCCAGGTGTCTGGCGTGTCCGCACCTAATGTAGATATGTGGAATGTTCTCATATTGGACCATGAGATGTTTCCCTTCAACGTACACGGTAGGTACCAAAGGCTTTCCAGTCTGCAATTCTACCACTATCCTTGCAAACTTCCCCCTCCTCTGATATGTGGTATTAGTGTCAACCTTAATGGTTTTACCGATCTTGTTCCCGATAGCCTCAAGCAAAGTGTCCTGGTATAGGTGGATAGGCAGGTTAGGAATCCTAACCCACGCAATAAAGTGCTCCAGTTGTGCTCTTTCAGGAGAGAAATTAGGGTTCCAACGTTGCACCATAAAGTAAGACCCAAACAATAGTCAAGGTCCACCTGTAAGGGCTTTCAGATAATCATCCAGTTTCTGAAGTTGTACGAGATAATAGTCGTTATCCAGATCAATCAGGTTGTAGCCACCATCAGGAGCTCACAACAACCGGATCTTGTCGCGCAAGGTCATATAGTCGATTTCCCTTGCTATAAGCTTGACGACCACATTGAATTGCCAGGGTTTCAGGAGGTTAGTGCGTTCTTCTGCCGTAATGTTAAAGGTTGGGAATCCTTCCACTACTGATTCCATGATATCGTCTTTCTGAAGGTTAATCCCAGCCTTATCTGTGTCAATCTGAATATAACTGTGTGGGTTATCTTGATTTCCGGTGACAACCGCCTTGTAGTGCATTTGTCAGCCCGTATGATCAGTGTTAGTTCCCTCTGCATTTCCTGATTTGTTCCGGGATTCTCTCTGGTCCGGGCTGCCCAACGGAGGGAAGGCAGTGTCTCCTCCTTCGATATCCATCGCCGACTCATGTGGACTTTGTTGTCGTCTCGCTACTTGTGATCTGCCATTCTGGTTCTTCAGGCTCGAGTACTGGAACTGAAGTCCTAAGTTCCCCAACGAAATCGTTCCTCCTCTCATTCCTCCAGGGTCCCCTTCATCCTCCTAGCTCCCGGATCGCCCAAAAAACCCTAGCGCACTGCCACTCCCCATCTCCACTTTTTCTCATTAATATCTTTCTAAGATTATATCCATTTTTCCGGATTTATTGGGATAATTTTTACAGGAGAAACTTTCCCTTTATGTATTTCCTTAAACCAATTACCCATATCATATGGACCATACTTTTTACCTCAAATTATAGAATTATCTTAGTTTACTCCTCATATCCACATGTTCCAAAAACTATACCCAGTTATCCTTATTTTATGCCTCAAACTTGTGTTTTAAGACATGGTTAGCTAATTGCTTCCATTAATTATCTATATTACAAATTATCATAGAATCTTTTATAGACTTGTCTATTATTCCATATTCTAACAAACCATAAAGACATTGTCCTTTATTTATGCCCGGATTCCCTTTTGTATCTTAAACTTGTGCCTTAAGGACCTATTTACAGAGCAAATAGTCTCAGGGGCCTCACTTGGGGTATGGGTTGAATCCATGCTACAAAGTGGATAATTTCATTGTTCTATCAATTATAATTAGGGAATTTTCTTATCAAATCAAGAATTATATTTTTAGAATTCAAATTTACCAAATTTTAGGATCTAACATTCACCCCTCCTTAAAAGGAATTTTGTCCCCAAAATTCAAGCCAAATTAGATTAAGGTGAATGATAAATATTATTAGCTGTAGACCATAGGGTTAGAAACCCTTCTCAGATATCTTTATCTAGATCATCTTTAACAACCATTATTGATATGTAAATTTCTCACATTACTAAAGTTTGTATCCAAATTCAATTTTAGGGTATATACATATCCTCATCCATTACATGATTTTATTACTTAGTGATTACTTTGTGATTCCAATTCCACTTGGTAATTACATTTTCATTTGTGATTTCAATTTTACTTGGTGACTACCTTGTTCACCTGGGTTTCTAAGATATTATTCATTTATTTTCTCATAAGGGTGAGGTAACACCTCAAAATCTAGATTATGTCATTACATTTCAACCTAGGTATTCATTATCATATGTCAATTTTGAGAATAATGTGCGTCTGCCCAATCTCTCTTATTCATAATAAGATAAAGTAAGCAATTGGTTGCAGTCCAAATATGAAGTTCGTCACATTATAAGAGTAGAGATGGTGTATCCACACATTATATCTCAATCCAAATTTTGTTTGAGTTACTCTCAACAATGACTCCATACCGTAAACATATATTATTTCCACAATTTTCCTTAAATTTAATGAACTCGCATGGAAAGTGATTTTCTCATAATTGTTGAGTATATGCACAACTACCTTTACTATTTTATCCAAACAATATTACATGACTTTTATATTCTTTACATCTACATCTCATGTGTTATTATTCTTAGTCATTCCTTAAGATCTCTAGGGGTATAGGTTCCTATGGAGTGATTTCCTCTTGACCCCAAGGGTCTTATGAACTTATGGAGTGCCTCTCACACTGTCCCCTTGGGCCTCATCAACTCATGAAGGTGGCCAATATCCTATCCTGATGAGTCTTGGGTATACATGAATGGTTATATCCTAACTTTACAATCTTATACACTTAGGGCATGATCATCTCCTGACCTCATATGCCTTAAGTACCTTTAATCATCCCTACTTGATCTCAAGTTTGACTTAGGGATCTACCCTTTCCAAGGGTTCTGTTGGGATGTCATAACTTTATTTCATCACACATTTTTCATGAGGCTTCTCTACTAATTTTCAAACACAATATATCCTTTATAATTCTTCAACCCAAATTTCTATCATCTCTTAGGGTACACTTTATGTCCCTTCATTAGGGTCATGGAAAACCTTCCCTCCTGGGCTTGGTCTTCCTAGTGGCCTTCCCTCCTGGGCTTCACCTCATACCATCAACCACTTCCTCAATGACTTTTCCTTATGTCCCTCAGAGATGGATACTTGGGTTCAAAGAATTACACTCAATATATTTGCTTTCACACCTCATATACTTAATCTTTTAAGCTTTAGGTGACAACTATAGTTACCTCCATTCTCAAACTGATTTGTGAACTCGCCTTTCTAGAGAATGTCTTATCCCAGTACAATATAAAATTAACACTTGGGAGTAACAAAAGATAACATAAGCATACATGAACCAAGATTTATATCACCACAAGAGAACACGTCTTTTAGGCATATTTTCCATTTTATCATCCACACATCTACTACCTGATAATTGAACACATGAAGGCCTTATGATTTACTTCCAAAGAGTTGTATTATTATACAATGTGATCTACTACCCAAGAGTTGGATCAATATCAAGTAATACCAAGGAGTTGAAGTACTTTGCTTTGCATCATTTTACTACCAAAGAGCTGAAGTAATTAGAGATAATGGAAAAAGTACATTATGTTTCATGTTTTCAAAACTATATGATATAGAAATCAACAAGATGGTATTCAAGAAGCATTATTTCATCCCATATTATATGCCAAGTATATTTACCCACATAATACAACCATACCTTATAGTAGGACAAGTAAGAGGTAAAGTGTACCTTGAAGAAGAAAAATTTAATTACCACATATTCCTCATGTCACACATTCAATGTTTATCATGATTATTATCTCATTTCACCTTCTCATATTAGGTTGTAAACTTTATTGAATGTTCATCCTGTGATTAGCCAACTATTTTACATTATCACAATTCATACATATGGATCATCCTTTATAGATAGGGAACTATTAAACCATAGTCTTCCATATGTAATATCCATATATCACATCACAAGGTTAGATTAGTTTCATACTATATTATGTTATAGTAGTGCTAAACAAACTTGTAGGAGTGGCTTTTCAAACATATATCAAAAAGTCCAATTGAGGTTCCCCTAATCCATTCCCTGAGGGGGGTACCATGCCCAATCTCTATGAGCTCACTCAACTCTATGAGTATTATATGCAGTAAATATGTCTTCCCTCTTTGGTTTAGGGTTCTCAGGCCTACCTCATTAGCACCAATCATCAACCTTACAAGATCTAGCCACTCAAGCACATATTGTACCAAAACATGATATGACATTCTCTTCATGGATCTCTACTCATGAAATATTCTTAAGAGATTCTCTCTTTCTCCTAAAAAATCACTAGAGTCCTATACAAGGAACCACCAACCTGAGCACAAGGCCTCACATCATTCCTTTCCTCTTCAAGATCTTGGCACTCTCTCTCCCTTACCCAAATTGTAGGTACTCGTATCATATACACATATATGTAAGTAGCCTCTTTCTCTTTCTATAGGGTTTGGTCCTCCCAAGGACACCTAGGGTACAAAAAGCCTCTATTAATCATGCATAAAGCAACTCAACTCATTCACTCATGGGTATTTTAGTTTAAGATAGATCACAACAATTATTTCTCATTATTTCTCATATCTTGATGTTTAGGTTTTGACCTTCTCCCCCTGGGTTTCACTCTCTCTAGAGTTATCCCTATAACTGGACCTAACAGTAAAGACCCCCCTTTGTAGAAATGATTGAGGCTCTTTCTGATCCCTAACTTTTCGTATCTTGAGGAAGCACACATACTTTCACTATCAAACCTTATGTTAAATTTTCAAAACTAAAGTCAAATTATCATATCTGACTGAGATCTTCACTCACTACATAAAAATTAGATCATATCATCTAAATATATTTCATCTATTTCATATATCACATATTACAATGAGGTTTTAGACATCTGGTCTAGAACTAATTCCTTCTCTAGCTTGGTGTCACTCACTTTGCTTAGGTATATGACTACGTCCTACTTGCACATGTGTGGGGATACATTTTCCTACCAGGGTGCCTACCATGAGGGGGCTAGGATTTTAGCCACAACCTGACCTCATGGGTTTAGGGTTTTTCCTTCCTTGTAGGTCATTTCCTATTCTTGGGTTGACCCACCCCAGGTCGGCACACCAACCCTGAAAGTTGCATTATGTGTTTTCAATTTTTTTTGCAACCATTGGTTATGTATGTCTTATCTTTACATATTCTAAAACCCCTCACATACATCATGCATGTGGATACTAGGGTATCCAAACTCATTATTTTTCTCTTTCCTCTTTCCTCTTTCCATTGCTTAGGGTTTATTTTGCGTAGGGTTAAAATTTTACTCATACTTCACCCATAACCCATGATTAGATTTTAGGGTTAGGGTTAGGGACTACACCTTGCATCTTAGGGTTTCTATATCCTTTGACCTACTTAGGGTTTCCCTAAACCAACCCAAGCTCCATCTAGGGTTTACTCCTATAGGGACAAAGCCATACATCTTTTTTCCTTAACATAATGATTATTCTCACATCACATGTACACTAATTGGCAAAGGATGCCTTAACCCTAATAGTCATGACCCTAATCTCTTAGAGGGGGTAAGAGAACAATTATTGGGTCCTTAGGTTTATGTGAGGGAAGTATGGGTAGACAAGGGATGAATCAACAAGATTAGAATAAAACATACAGATATTTTACTTTGGGCAAAATCTTCCAACTTTAACCAAGCAAGATTCACGGAGGCCCAGGAGTCCTTGTAGGCTGACTAGCGGTGCGGAGGAAATTTTTGCCAGCACCCGGGTCATGATCCCTTCTAGACACCATCGCCTTAGAAAATGCCCTAATAACTCCCTTGGTCTCTATGGAGTTTTTTTTTAAAATTCACTAGTTATTACATATTAAATGGTGAACATGAGCTTTGATACCAAATGTAATGACCCCCTCCTCCTATTATCTCCAGTCAAGGAAGACCAACCGAGAGGGCGAGGGCCATTATCATAATTCTAGGATCAAAGTTCAGCAAGTAACCAATTATAGTTAGAGATTTCATTGATAGGAAAAGATTTTGATAATAATATGAAGACAAAATCTTCTCTAGAGTGTTACATGGAAAGGGAAACTAATGTTGCAACATAAAAGGAAATCTATCTATAAATCATCCACTAGTCTTTAAATATATTTTCTTTAGGTGTCATTTCTCTGAATGTCCATATCTTTAGATTAATTTGTAGTTAACCTAAACTGACATGAAATAAAAACTTAGTCAGTATATCCCTATATTGCATACGTGGGGGGGAATAAAATATATGCATGTAGGTGTAACAACATAAACAAACACAAAAACAATTATTATTGCATAATCAAACATTCATTTTCTATTATAACTTCTCGACCCATATTTGCTCACTCTCTGTGGTACGCCCTCTCTTTAGGGGATTCTCTATGGGGTACCCTCTTTTTAGGGTTTGGTCCCTGCAGTGGACTCTCATAACCTTTCCTCACCTAGGCTTGGTTTCATATCAACCTTCCTTTCCCGGCTTGGACTATTAGTGATCTTCCTATCATGGATTGATCATCAGTCATCACAATGACTTCTTTCTCCCACATGATCATTAAACTCACCAAAGATGGCATCTTGGGACTAAGATAGTTATGTTCATATAAGATGATACACACATGGCCTTATAGCTTGTGGGAAATAAATAAACAACCAAGCAGGTTAATTGCAATCCATTCGAGAGACTTAGGGAAACATTAGAAATCAATAAGGAAAGTAATCATAATTGTAACTGTGTACCTTTGTTTCCATGCAGAAACCATGCAACATGTACTTCAAGAATATATCCAAATATCCAAGCATTCAACATAGTCAACCAATAGTATCTTCATATATGTATACTCTAAAGTGTTACCAATCGTATTCAAAATACTAATCATTATTTTGTCTGGGGTTTAAGTTTCCTTAGTATTTGAATTCCCATGTGCACTGATCTAATGACCTAAGAACCCTAATTCAAACTAAATGTAACCATGATTATCTAAACTACCATGTTATTTAATCATGAACACATATCATATTATGTGCATTAAGGTTATATCAAGTTACATCATTGGTGTTTGAAATACTAATTACACATGTTGAATATTAGTGGTCTATGGTGTGTCCCGCCAGAGATGCACACACTAATCAATTTGACTCGACTAGATGTGCCCCACGTGTTCAGAACACACATGGTATATTTAAAAATTTATAATGTACCTACACGAACACACTCACATACACTAAAACACTAAACCAGCAAGCTCATAGGGTCGTGTCCTTATAAAGGAAGGTGGCAAGTATAGGGTCAATCCACAGGGAGAAAAGGAGGCACTAGAGCTAGGTTAGTTTTGGGCTAGGCTCCTACTATGGAGTCTAGGGTTGAAGGGTTTAAAGGTTGTTTTGATTGATTAAACTAAGGATGAATAAGCAAGCAGTTAAAGGAAAACAAATAAGATTAAAACCTAAGTTAACCCTATATAGTTAATTCTATTGAGCAAGAAAAGATAAGGCAGGCAAGGTAAAGAGCAAGCTATGCTAAGGTAGGCAAGAAGAAGTCTACACTACACTAAGCTAGCAAACAAGGTTAAAGATCAATTAAAGACCTAAAATAGCAAGAAAAAAACAAGAACAAGGCAATGAACCAACTAAGCAAGTAAAGAACTAACTAAACTAACACTAACTAAACAAGAAAGCAATTAGAGTATAATGCAATAAAGAGATGTGTGGGCTGTTTGGGGGATGCACTTATCAATTAGGTTGAGGGCGATGACATGTGAACATTATGCTTTCATTTAGATTACCAAACCAAACAACAAGCTAGAGACTAATGAATTGCTCTAAACTACTAACTGGCCATGGATAGGATAGGTTGTGTATAGGGGAACTAGTCCCTAACACATCCTACTACCCTTACGAGGCTCAATTGGGTTAGGGTTTGGTGTAATTCAATTAAAGTCTAAACAAGCCTAGGTTTCTAGGCTAGAGGATCTTAGGGTGATTAGGGGATGAGGGTAGTAATGGGAGTGGAAATGAGGTTTTAGGCCTCACATAATTCACATTCTAGCCTTGAGAAATCTCCATGCTAAGCACACTAAATTCATCTAGACTAGCTACTTACATCTCTCAACTAGGGTTAGGGGAATTGATTAGCATGTAGGAGGATGGGTAGCTACCTATGGATCCATGAATTGGACCTAGGAGCAAATCCCAAAATTCACACATATAAGCAATTACCCTAAATTCCTAGGTGATTTCAAGGACAAACCTACAACCAATTCATGGAGAATGAGACACAAATAGAACATAATCATTAGCAATGAAATTGTAATGTTTACATATCATTTTCCACCAACATAGTATCAAAGTAACATTTTTGGCCCTGAACAACCCACCAGAGGGGCCTAGCTACTCATGGGAATAGAAAATACAAAAAGATAAGAGAAAGAGGGAGAAGAAGCCATGGAGCTCACTGTAGATGGAGTGATCCTCCTCTGTTGCTACTGCAAGGTCGTCCTCCTCCTTCCTCCAAGGTGCAAGGGCATGGAATGATGGTGGAATAGGGTCAAAACACTACAGAACTAGGGTTTTGGTGGTGGAAATGGTGAAATGGAGGTGGAATGAGGTGAAATGATGAAGGAATGGATGGAATGCGAAAATGGGGAGCTAGGAGGGGGTAGAAGGTAGCTAACCTTGTGACCCAACCTCCACTTATGTATATATAGGTGGCGGGGAAGCACTAGGTCAAGTGGTGGGTAAAATAGAAAATGTAGTGGAAGAATTGTATGTAGTACGGCCATGTTGGATAGCCCAGACATGGTGTGTAGGGATGAGAATGGTCATGGTGGAGTGAAATGACCGTGGTGAGAAAATGGCAAAAATCACAGTAACATGTTGGATTTTGAACTGATGGTGGCACAACCATGGTGGTCACCACAGTCGTGGTGGCTTAGAGAAGTGCTGGCCATTACAAGTGCCACAACCATTCTGACTGAGTTGCAACACGGTTGTGCAAGGGGGCACGACTATTCTGGGTCAATGTGGCACACCCATTCTTTGTGGCATGACCGTGCTATTGAGTTTGTTCTTCAGTGTCTTGGTCTGTGACTTGAGCTTGAGTCAGAACGACCATTCTGAGGTACCATGGTGGTCTTAGTCTCTGTATCAACACTTTGAGTTGAATCTTTGTGTTTCCTTGGACATATTTGCTTCAATTGATCTTTGGCCAGTAGGGGTAGGTTGAGGGACCCTTGGACTTCACTTTGGGCCTCTCTAAGGGTAGAGAAACCCTAATATAACTCTTTCTCTCTCTCTTCCATCCAAGCGTGGTTCAAATACATAAAAAAACATGCAAATAACGTCCATAAGTGCATTTTACACAAATATGCATATTCGAGGAAATAACATATAATCTAACAGGTATAGATGTGATTGAAATGCAACATGACACAAAATGGATCCTTAAAATAGGGTTGCATCATTACCCCAAACTTAAAATATACTTGTCCTCAGGTATGCTCTAACTCAATGTCTCTACAATTTTTCCACAATCAAGAAATGACAAATGCAATGTAAAAGATGAATATTGACTAGATGGGATCAATGATGACCATGTACATGCATTCCACCTCTCTCCTCTCCTCTTTCACAAACCAATCACGAAAAGAACACTGAGCATACAAACTTCAAATATAGAGCATAGAACACACAAGTTGTCCATATGACTTTTATGTAGCTCAAGGTAGACCATTTCATGATGGCATTAATAAAAAATGACTAGGAGTGTTGTTTCACTTTCATGCATTAAATCTTATGCTTCAAACCATACCAAGTGACCCACGTGGCTGTGGAAAAAGGGTGAAGTGAGCTAGGTTTAATGTTTCCTAGCTCAATGGGTATGAAAATAGAAGAAAGGATTGTGGTAAGAGATTGGAGTGCTATAACACTCATCTTTTCTTTATTTATATGTTCTTAAACATGAGAATCTTTTATTTTCTTTTTTATTTTTCTTTTATTTTTCTTTTATTTTCTATTGGTGTAGGTAGGGCATATGGTGGTGAGAGTGAAGCAGTGAGATATAGATATGGCCACCCTAAACTTTTGGACATGACCAAGGCTGAATATATGCACTTTGGTATCTTTTCATGAGGAGGAGGGGTAAGATGATGATGAATGAAAGGTCGGGTCAAAGAGGGGTCACTAGTGTGGTTCTCAACATAAGATCTCCTGTATGAAAATTATTCCAACACTTCATCAAATAATATCACACCACATGAATGAACAACATGAAATTCATACTTCCATCATGTGATTCAATAAACCTGAAGCGTTCATAGCTTGCTCAAATCACAATTCAACCAAAACATTCACAAACATAAGATAGATGATGCACATGTAAAAAATCAAACATTGATACCATTTTGTAGTAAACCATGATAATTCACTTGCATTTGTCAAATGTCATCATTTTCAATCCAAAAAGTAGAGATTCGGTCAAAACATGCTTTTTAAGAAAGAAGTTCTAAACTTGGGCAAAATTGGCCAAAAAGGTGCCAAATTGCCTTCAATCACATCTAAGCCTTCATTTTGGAACATAAAGCTAAAAACAAACAAATCCTATCAAAAACGTGCAAAAATTACAAAAATCTACATGATATGCAATGCATGACAAAAAAAGCATTTTTTTTAAATTATGCTAAAATTCCAAGAAAGTAAACTACATGACATGCAAGTATGCAAAGCAGGTAAAATCTAACCTAGATACCAAAAGCAACAAAACAAAAGTAAATGGTAGGTGAAATGAAAAATAAGTGAAATGAGAAAGAGGGCATACTGCCCTACCACCCCAAACTTTTAAATCATGTTGTCCTCAGCATGACACTAAAGTCTAAGAGGGATAGGGTAGATGATCGATGTAGTGTCTCTGATGGTGCTCCTCTCTGTGGTGGAGGATGCTGGTAGTAGCTACCCCAGTAGTCCACCTATGGAGGCATGTAAGTCTCTTGGTAACTGAATAGTGAAACTCACCAATCTTCCCACCATTGGGCATTCTTCTGGGCCTAGGCATGTTGGAACCAATACACGTGGTTGATCTGATGGTGCATCTACTTATGATCCAACCACAATGAATCTTGTGTGCATTGAAATCCCTCACGTGTCCTCATGATTCTATCTTGTGTACTCTGAATACCGTCCAACTGCACATGTATAGTCGACATGTCATTTGCGTTCACTGAGGGTTGTTGTGGCTATTGTGTCGCCTCCACCTCCCTTCGCCTCACCTTGCATGCCTCTCTCTCCTCAGTTATCCTCCTCATCTCAGTGGCTACTTGAGACTCTCCTAGTCCCTCGAGTAGATCTCTGGGATGTTGCTTCCATGCATCCCTAGGATTCTCCACTTCCCACCTCCTTAAGGTATCCATAATGTCTGGAGATGGACCACACCCCTCTAGGAGAGGTGTAGCATGGTAGGGGAGCTCCGGTGAAACTCCTGCATATGGAGGGTTGACCTAGTAAAAGATCTTCTAGTCAATCACTAAAATCATGGATGAGAAAATCAGGTAATGTAGGTCGACGAGATTCCGTCCTTATGCCTTGGTGTAACCAGATACATCATGATCTAGGGTTAGAGAAATTGAATTCACAATCCCTCCCATAATAAAAGGGTTCATGCTCTTGAACATGACTGTCTTTATATGACCAATGATGAGCGATCTCAAATTTACATGCTTGCCTTGCACCATCCATCCCAACAAAAAGAGGTCTTTCTTTGTATAGCTGCCTTGATTCTCATATCGGGCAAACATGGTGTTCGCTAAGAGACCTTCTGAATGTATCTCAACACATGATTATGAATTAGATTTTTATTTATTTTCCCACTACAAAGTTTCTTTTCCCTATAAGCCTTTTCCACATGGTTGTGTATCTCATATTAGTATCTCTATTTGTGCTCCCTTGATCAAGTGGGGCTGCTACCTCAGGGTTAGGAGCAAAAATGCTATTGAGAAAGGATACAATGATGAGGTAAGTTCCATTTCCCAATGTGACACAAATGCATCCTGTGAGACTTTCTCTAAGGTTGTGAAAAACTATAGTGTAAGCTCAATATAGGTCTCCTATACTATGGTCAACACCTCGTATAACCCAATGGGTTCCAAGATATCCTAAAAAAGGAACAAAGATGCCCAAAATCTCGACCGTCTCCTAGCAAGCAGAGTGAGTGGCAATCACTCAACGTGTAAGGCACTCTGAGTGCTTTGTATTCTTCACCTTCCTGCTTCTCACTTCAGGCATGTCTTCTTATTTCTCATCAAGTGCAGTCTCTTGTGGCACATCCTGCATAACCTCATACTTGCCATCTAGGATTAGTTGTCTTCATGCTCAAGGTTGAGGTTGTGGTTGCGGTGCCATGGATGTCGAAGGACGTGCCTCTAAAACTGACGGTCGAACTAAGGAAATAGAGGGTCGAGCTGATGAGGGCGGTGGCAGTGCTATTCTAGACGACGATGACATTGCTCTCCTCTACTGTGGGGACGCCTCCTCTACAAGTGGATCTATCAAAGAATCTAACTCCTTCTCCGAAAAATGTGTTGTTCTGCCGAAGTTGGAGGCAGACGGTGATGGTGGAGGGGCAAGCGATGCCGATGAGGCTGAAGATGATGCATTCTTGGGCTGGTGTCTATAGGAAATGACCTCCTTGGTCTTTGATACCACTTTCTTAGTGATATTCTTCATTTGGAGCAGATTTTGGTGGAGAAAATTCAGATTTTAAGTTTTCTCCGAAGAACTGAATTGTTGGGCGGATTAGAGAAATGGGGAGGAATTTGTGGTGAAAATGGGTGGAAATGTTGGATGGAGGTAGGGAAAATGTTAGGGAACTAATTTAGGGAGGATTGTAAGTGGTTTGGTGGAGAATTGAAGGTTGGAGAGGGAGATGGAGTCACCGCATGACCTCCTGGATGCAGAGAACACGACTGTTCTGTTTGCAAAATGAAACGAGTAAGGGGAAAAAAAGAGTTGCTTGAACGGCTGACTTAATTCACTGGATCGAGCCACAACACAGCCGTGCTACATGGAACAACCATGTTGGCTCACCCATGGCATGGCCTTGGTACCCTACATGACCCATTCTACTTTGGAGTCACATGACCATGCTACCCTGCATGGTCGTGCTGAGTCTATTCTTGTTTTCACAAATTTTCTTGATTCTCCTATTAATTTGAGCATACCACCATGGCCATTCAATGACACCACGACTGTGATAAGCTCTATAGTAGGTGTTCCACACTTGAATTTCATCAAAACATCAAATACTTGATCCAAAGTGATTTTTCATGAATCCATTGTCTAGATTTCATATAATTTTCTTCATTTTCACCGTATTTTCACCTGCACATCTTAAAACTAAACAAAAACTATTAAAAACAAGAGTGTGTGTGTGTTTTTTCTTAGAAAACTAGAAAAATAGCCAAAAAGTATCAAAATTGAGAGGTTGTGTGAAACATTTCTCAAATATATAGATATTTGTAACATAACTCATTAGGAAGAGAGACCATGAAACACCATGCATTGATTTGAAGTTTTCTTTCCCATCTAAGGTTATTTGCAATTTCATGCTTGTTTTATTATCTTTCTTTCTAGTATTTCTACTTGAATTGCATATATAATCAATTTCATATAGATAACCACCACATTATGTTACTAATAATTACTTCATATTATGTCCTATGTAATTTTTTACTTAAATAGGAATATGTCCATTTCTCTCCAAGTGACACATTAATATATTATGAATGTTTAGATGCATTTATACTATCAATTCCTAGGGTTTACTTTTTTACAGTAGAAAAATATAATAGGGGTTATTTTGATCATTTTGTTACTAAAAATTACATGTCTCTATGTAACTTCCATAAATAAACTATTATATATTAATATGATACTTTAATTGGTTGTTTTCATAGAGTCCACCTTAGGGTCTGGACAAAGGTCGACAGTTCTACCAAATAGATCTTCTATTTTAGAGGCAATACATATAGTATAAAGGTGAAAAAAGCAGATTGAAGATATAATCATTTTAGAAATAGAAGACCCACATGTGAGTTAAGTTTGAGACATCAATGTATCTTTAATACACATGTTTCAAGGTTTAAAGCACATAATCAAATCAAATTAGGATGCTAGAATGGACAAGTTTGAATCTTATTTCAACATGCATCAAAATTTACTGAATTAGGTCAAGCATGAGGATTAAAAGTACAAATATATGCAAGCACAAGATTTATTCATATCCTAGGTTGATTTACAATAGCAACATCTAAGTTGATAAACAAATATAAATTAGGAGATGATTAAATAATTTTAAAAAGTAGATGAACAAATATAAAGCCCTAAATTTAAATAATGTGATGAATAAAAAATCATTAGATGAACGAATGAGTAGATAAGTAAATACAAATTAGTATTTAAGTAAATACAAATCAGAGCGTCTTGCTCTGGAGCTGGGAGAGAGGGCGAGACAGAGGGTTTTTGGGGATGTTTACCTCTGTTTGAGCCCATCTGGGCGTCTTGCTCTGAAGAAGGGAGAGAGGGTGAGACAGAGGGGTGCACGTGGAAGCCGAACAGGCAGGCTGAGCGGGAAGGCAAGCATGGAAGAGCGGTGAGCAGGCAGCCAGTGAGCGAGCAAGGAGGAGGGAGAAGAGTGGCGGTGAGCAGGCAGTAGGTGGTGAGCTCTAGAGTAGGCAGCCGGTGAGCGGCGAGCTCTGGAGTAGGCAGAAGGTCGGAGAGCTCTGGAGCAGGCAGAAGGCCGGCGAGCTCCAGAACCAACGGCGGCAGGGCAACGGCCGATGAGCTCCAAAACTAGCGGTGGCAAGGCAGCACAGGCACCGGCGACGGCAGGGAGAAGGGTGACCGGCGGCGGTGAGTAGGGAGAAGGGTGGCGGCGGCGCGCAAGGAGGAGGGAGCAGGTTGGAGCGTGACCGGCGGCGTCGGGAGCAGAAGGGTTAATTTTGCAATGAAACAGAGATGAATGGGGAAGAGTTTGTTTCTCGTGGGGGCTATTAAGTTAACAAAGGTGTCGGTCTTCTATTAAACTGACACCTAATATCCATCGGTGTTGGTTTCTAGAAAAAACCGACATCCATTGGACAATCTTAACCCTAAAAAATTTTGTGGGGACGACGCTTGAAACCTTATCAGCGTCAGTTTTTCTACAAAAACTGACGACCTTTGGAGGTAATTTTTTTCGTCATTAAGCGTCGGTTATTAGGTAAACAACCGACGATGTATGTGAAACTTTGGGGGTAATTTTTTTTGCTCAAAAATTTGGATTTGGTGGGCTATTTTAGACTTCGGTTCGTGTGAGGGACCCGACGCTTAATAAAAATCCATACCCGTGTCTGGTTGGTCTTCAAATATAGATGTCAGTCTCTGTAATTAGCCGACGTTGTAGGGTTTAGGCGTCGGTTTTCAGTAATAACTGACGTCTCTAAATGTGACGTTATAAGCTATTTCTGTAGTAGTGGTTGCCTCCCACAAGCACTGAGTTTCATGCCTTTAGCTAGACTTCTTGGATATTCTTGCATCATTCATCCATTTGGAATTCTTGAGTATCCACTCATGCAATAAATGCATCTTTCACTTTCATTAACCTTATGTTCCTCATCCCTTTTGTCATAAAATCTATCATCCATTTTCTCATCTAGATCTCCTTCTCTCTAATGACTAGTCATACTCTTGAAGTGACCATGTCCAATATCCTCATCTCGGGCTCTCCGGGTTGGGGTCTTGTACATGTTGGTTTTTATCTTCATGTCCATGAAAGATATTGTCATTGTGCCACTACAACATGTATCTCAACTTTGGCTGTAGATAGGATTGGCCTTCCCAAGATTATGGGCATCTTCCTATCCTCCGGTACCATACCAAGAATAATGAAATCCTTCGGGAACACTACACTCTTTTCCTTATCTATCATCACCATAACATCATCTACTCTGCCTCTCGGCTGTTGATGGAACGGTCTGCCAATTGGAGAGTGCAATGAGCTGGTTTCAGCTTGCCCAAGCTTAGTTCCACATATACACTATATGGCATCAAATTCACACTAGATCCCAAATGAAGTAGAGATCGGTCTATGAGATGTCCCCCTATGTAGCTAGGTATGAGTGGGGCTCCTGGGTCTTTCCTCTTCTCTGGAAGTGAATGCTAGATGATAGAGCTCACTTTCTCAGTCAACTTGACTCTCTTTGGTATTCTTTATGTTGACCTGCTCTTCATAGTTCATAAGTTCTTGAGAAGCTTGGCATAAGATGGGATCTTCTTGATAGCATCCAATAATGGAATGTTCACCTTCACTTGGCAAAACACCTCACGAATGTCAACATTGTGCTTCTACCTCCTTTTCACTTCCGGCGGCTCATCTAATACTTTGGGGATTAGAATCTCACTTGCTTTTGCCTAGCTTGCATCAACATGATTCTCTTATGTCATGCCATGAAGTGGAACACTAGGTATGGTAGAAACTACAAATGGAGTGTGAAGTGGAGTGCATGGTATCACAAACACAACATGAGGTGTCACAGACTCATTTTCACCAATTCAATCACAATATCACCAATTGGCTGCCTTTGGTTTTCTTTATCAACCTTTCTTTGACTCGCAGACTGCTCAAGAGTTTTCCCACTCCTTAGAACTGACACAACACTACCTTGCTCATAGTGGAGAGGGGGAGCATGTTGTGGCTGTGGAGGAGGTGGAGGTGGCACTTGGTATTGAAATTGAATGGGAGGGGAGAATTGAGGTTGGAAGGTGAATTATTGAGAAAGTTGTGGTGATGGAGGGGGAGGAGGTGTATAACACTTTGTATGGCCTTAGAAGTGGTATATGGGATGCACTTGCATGGGAGGTGGACTATAGAGAACTTGAGTGGAATGTAGGGGTCCACTTGCTTCATCAAAACTCATTATGGGCTTTGAAGACAATTTTTCCTCCTTGAGAGAAAGTATGGAAGATAGCTGTTCTATCCTTTCCTTAAGCCTTGTAACATTCTTTTGGACATCATCAAACCTTTTCAACCTAGAGAGAACCTCTTCCTCAAACCTTAAGCTATATCTTGGGCTTTGTTGTTCAGGGTAGCTATAGGAGAGAGGTGCCTTCTTTTCTTCATCAAATGAACCAACACAATTCACATAATGGCAATGAACATTTGTCACTTGGTTCTTCATGAAACTCACGATGTCACCAAGAATCTTCATCACTTGCGGGCTTGAATATCTATGAGCTGGAGATGTCACACCAAAGGGTGGTCACCGCCATTCATCATGCTAGAAGCTTAGATTCTTGAACCTTATGCCAACTACTCAAACAATGGCCATATCTCCTCAGGTGTCCTAGCCATAAAAACTCCTCTACAAGAAGAATCTACTGTAGCTTGACCCGTTGGAGATAGACCGGAGTAAAATGACTGAACTAGCTGCCACAACGAGATCTCATGGTACGAGCATTATCTCAACATCTTCTTAAATCTCTCCCAACCATTGTGAAACTACTCATTTCCCATTTGACTGAAACTCACTATGGCACACCGCATTTGTGTCAACCTTGCAATAGGGAAGAATGGCCTTATGAAGGCATTCTTCATCTCTTTCCAACTCATGATGTCCCTTCTTGAATCATACCAATCTTTGGCTTTGTCCTTGAGGGAAAATGAGAACAAGGTCAACCCGATTGTGTCATCACTAGCCGCCGACATCCTGAAGGTGGAGCATACTTCAAGAAAGGAGTCCAAGTGCTTGTAGGGGTTCTCACTCTCCGAGCCATAGAAAGTGTGTAGGGTCCCAAGAAGACCTAGACGGATGGAGAATTGATCCCTTGACATTTGATCAACTCTGCTAGCAATTCGTGATTTGTATTGATAGGCATGAAGTATTCTTGAAGTGACTTGTGAGGTGTATTTTTGGCCTTCTATATTGTCTTCCCCGAGTGTCTTGTCACATGCACGAGGCACAAACAAACAAAAGAAAATAAGTTAGCAAACCAATATGCACAAAGAATACAAAGAATAAAGAATAGTTATGATGAGGGCAGTAGGAAAGATAAAAGCAAAACTAACTAGCTAGGTTGAGTGCCTTTCTCCCCGAAAACGATGCTAGAAAACTTGGTGTGTCCCGCCAGAGGTGTGCACACTAATCAATTTACCTTGAATAGATTGCCCCACGAGCTTGAAACCCATGGGTTATCTTTCAAAATTTGTAATGGACCTACATGAACACACTTTCTTACACTAAAACACTACACCTGCAAGCACACACAGTTGTGTCATAGTAAAGGAAGGTGGCAAGTATAAGGTCGATCCAGAGGGTAAAAAGGGGGCACTAGAGTTAGGTTAGTTTTGGGCTGGGTTCCTACTACGGAGTCTAGGTTTTAAGGGTTTAAAGGTTGTTTTGATTGATTACAATAAGGATTAACAAGTAAGAAATGAAAGGAAAACAAATAAGATCAAAACCTAAGTTAACCTTAGACAGTTAATTCTACTGAGAAAATAAAGACAAGGCATGCAAGGGAAAGACAAAGCTATGCTAACACAGTCAAGAAGAGGTATACACTACACTAAGCCAGAAAACAAGGCAAAAGAGCAATTAAAGACCTAAACTAGCAAGAACAAAGCAATAAAGAGGAAATGAACCAACTAAGCAAGTAAAGAACTAACTAAACTAACCCTAACTAAACTAGAAGGTCATTAGAGTTTTAGTGCAATAAAGAGATGTGTGTCCTGTTTGGGGGATGCACTTACCAATTAGGTTGAGGGTGATGACATGTGAACGTTATGCTTTCATTTAGATTACCAAACCAAACAACAAGCTAGAGACTAATGAATTTCCCTAAACTACTAACTGGCCATGGATAGGAAAGGTTGTGTATAGGGAAAATAGCCCCTAACACCTCCTACTACCCTTACGAGGCTCAATCAGGTTAGGGATTAGGTGTAATTCAATTAGAGTCTAAACAAGCCTATGTTTCTATCTTAGAGGATCTTAGGGTAATTAGGGGTTGAGGGTGGTAATGGGAGTGGAAGTGAGGTTTTAGACCTCACATCACCCACGTTCTAGCCTTGAGAAAGCTCCATGCTAAGCACACTAAATTCATCTAAACTAGCTACTTAGATCTCTTAACTAGGGTTAGGAGAATTTATTAGCATGTAGGAGGATGGGTAGCTAGCAAGGGATCCACGAATTGGACCTAGGAGCAAATCCCAAAATTCACATATATAAGATATTTCCCTAAATTCCTAGGTGATTTCAAGCACAAACCAACAAGCAATTCATGGAGAATGAGATACAAATAGAACATAATCATTCAAAATTAAATTGCAATGTTCACATATCATTTTCCCCAACATGGTATCAAAGTAACATTTTTGGCCCCAACCATCCTAGAAAAGGGGCCTAGCTACTCATTAAAATGGAAAATACAAAAAGAGAAGAGAGACGAAGAAGTAGCCATGGAGCTCAGTGTAGGTGGAGTGATTCTCCTCTCCAACTACTTCAAGGTCATCCTCCTCCTTAATCCAAGGTGTGAGGGCATGGAATGATGGTGGAATAGGGTTAAAACACTAGGAAACTAGGGTTCTGGTGGTGGAAATGGTCAAATGGAGGCGGAATGAGGTGGAATGATGAAGGAATGGATGGAATGCAAAAATGGGGAGTTAGGGGGGTAGAAGGTAGATAACCTTGTGCTTCATCTACCACCTATGTATACATAGGTGGTGGGAAGCACTAGGTCAAGTGGGGGGTAAACTAGGAAATGCAGTGGAAGAATTGTATGTAGCACAGCCGTGTTGGGTAGCAAGGTTGTGGTGGGTAGGGATGAGAATGGTCATGGTGGAGTGAAACGACCATGGTGAGAAAATGGAAAAAATCACAGTAACATGTTGGAGTTCGAACTGAAGGTGGCACGACCGTTGTAACATCCTAATATTACAAGACTAAATTAAGTCTAATAATGTAGTTTTTCTTAAATGGAAATATTTGAGGATCTTAATGCAAAAAGACCATGAAATGGTAATTCTTATAAGAAATAGAAGAAAGGAGATTAAAATGAGGCTCAAAATAGTTTTCTTTTTATATATATGCATAATGTGTTGCAATTAATTAAAATGTTGAATACATGTCTTCCTTTTCACCTTTTTCTCTCCTCCAAGATAATATTCCCATGAAAGCATAAGAAGGGATGTAAGTTAAATCTTGAAAAGTGGGTATTCATTAATTTATCTTTTTTTGGAGTTAAAGGAGACAATTTTGAAAAGATATTACACTTTACTTCAATTTCTATGTACATAATTCAAGATGATGACTTTTAATGTATTAATGGACATACAATGGACAAAATGGAAATCCAAGTATATAGAAAGAATCTAGATTACTTAATTATTCTGTGATCCCAATTTGGGATCATGTTGACTCAGTTTGAACCTTCAAATTAATTAAGGAAGTTACAATATAGTTTTATATACAATTCAATGAAAAATGCATTAAATTGATGTATCAAACCTAAGATCCAGACTTTACCCCTTGTCACGTGATACATTTATTACTTTCCTTTATACTCCCTTGATATAATGGTTGGATTTTAAAATCACCATGATCCAATGGCTCACCCGTTATCCCCTACCTCTGATGATTTTGCGAGTCAGGGAACGTTTCACAGGAAATTCCTCCCCGACTCCTCCTCCATTTATGCTCTATTTCTAGATACATTTTTTCCACTGACTTTGCAATACTCTCCCTATCAATATGAGCCATAGCTCATTGTCACTCTATTAGTATAGGAGATTTTCCCAATTAGGGATCTCTGCGGCTCGTAGCCATGATTTATCCGCTACCACCACAACGACACCTACACATGGTTTAGGGTTCCAAAAGTACCAATGGACCTCAGGACTTGCTCATCCTTCATCAATTGGAACCCAAGTACTCTTGGCCTCCCCAGCCTTATCCACCTCCTTCTCTAGTGATCATGAACTTTCCTCCACCCCTTGTGCTTCCTTCGGTGGAATTGGTTTGCTCGTAAGCTTCCCCAACAAACCTTCTTCAATTTCACATCTCTCGTATTCGTCGCAATGGTCCCACCCTCTATGTCCAATAGGGCCGCCATCGGACCTTGTCAGCAATGGACTCCATGGAAAAAAAGTGGTCCTCCATCTGTAGAAACATTTGCTTTGACCTCATCTTGCCCACACATTGGTTTTACGAGTCTTACTTGATGAGTTCTTTACTGGTTTATTAGATTCTGAGTTGGGTTCCTTTTTCCCTATTTTACTGCTTCTCTAATGAGCCTCATGGACAAAGATGTCTGTGCCCCTCACGGCTTGTTTTTTTGACTTTAAATGACCCCATGGAACCATTTGTGCCCTTCCCTCTTTCTTCTTCTGGCCTCGAAAACACATCTTCCACACCCAGCAATAGCTATCCATCACCATGGCCTGGCCTTGGTGCTGCAGTGCCCCTGAGAGCCTCTCCTTTGGCTCGTTCATCTTGCCAGGAAACTACAAAGACGACATGACTTTAGACATGCTCAAATGAACCTCAAGGTCCCATTACAACTGTGATATATGGAGCTTCATTGTTGCTCGTCGAGCATGGAGCAAGGAGGAAGATCAGCAGTGGTACAAGTACCCTAATGCCACACTCGGTTGATCAAATAGTTCCACAAGTAACAATATTTTTGGGTTTAAATGTCTCCACCCACTTGATTGGGTTTTGAGGTATGGTTCCAACATGTCATTCTTCCATTGGTCCACCTCATACGGTCCCAACGCCTCGGTGGATATTTATCACTTATGTGTCTTTTTCGTGATTTCTGATTGGTCAAATTTTCAATAATTCATAGTAAATCATAGGATGCTCAGAAAAATGAGCAAAAATACTCTTTGGAAAGTGTTTTTCACAATGAAGTCGAATTTTAAGGTTTTAAAGTCGTTTTCCTTTCCTAAACCCTAGTTTTCTAATGATTTAGAATTAGGGTTTGAAGTGATGAATCAAGCAGAAGTGGATATATTCAATATTATGGACAAGATGTTTAAGGTTCATTGAACCACTAGTACGTGACCATGGTTTCTTCAACCTAAGGAGAGCATAACGGTCTTCTCTAAATGAAAGGTAAGTGGTTCATGCCCATGAGTATTTATGTTTATCAAACCTAGTGCATTTACATGATTCTTAATTGACAACTTCATGTCTGATATTCTAAGTCAAGATATGCCAACAAGATTTTATGTGCTTTATGACTACAATATTTCGTATACTCAATACCTTGAGTAGTGAGGTGTCATGGAATTATTCAAGTTCATGTATTAAGTTCATAAGAAGGACAAAAGAATATATATCTATCATATTCCTTAGAAATGTTCCATATGGATACTTAGGACTACAAGATAAGAAATGAAAAGTAAGACTGCCATCCTTCCATGGTTATGTGATGACCATGTATTAGTATTTTAAGTATTAATATGATATTAGGATCCCTCATACATATAGATTTAACCATGTAATAAGATTTCAAGTAGAAACATTTTATTAAGATTCCCCTCATTTATAGATATAGCCATGCACTACAAATTTCAAGTAGGAACATGTTATCCATATTTCTTATATATGTATAGATCTAAGAACTAGGAAGTTATTTGGATTCCTTAGAATGATTAATATCTAAAAGCTAAGAAAAATGTGAGAATATGAGTTTTGAACATATTAAGACATGGTCTAATTTTCAAGATAAAGGTACTATTAGGATTAGAATATATTATAACATGAGTTTATGATGATACGATCAGATAATGAGGCATTAAATCTTCATTTAATTTCAAGATAATATTATATAAGATTCCTATTTTAGATTTAAGATTTAGGCTCATATGAATGCCTTAATATTAGACTTAATGAGATTTTATGAAAACTGAGCCACCTTGTCAGAAATCAAAATTTTGGATATTTGATACTTAAATTACTCTCATACACTTAGTACTTCTATATTCAATTTAGATCCTTCTTCCTAAGCCTTTAGACTAGTTGTCATATATCTAGTATCAAAAGTTAATTAAGTTATTCTATCAAATCAGAGAATTAGATTAAGATCGGTTCAAATAATAAGAATATCAAATTTAGAGTTAGAATTAGGTTAATCATTGTTTGGGTAGCTAGATATTGTATAATGACACATCATAAGGGTTTTGGACCCAATCGGAGTTATTTAGTAATGTAGATACATATTCAGATTTAGAGTTGAGAGTTTAGAGTTAGATTTCATTTAGAAGTAAAGAACAAAGATAATAGATTGACTCAAATACAACAAATTCAAAATAGATTCAAAGATAAGAGAATAAGATACAAAGATAAGAGATTAAGATCCAGAGATAAGAAATTAAGAACAGAGATAGAAAATGACATCAGAACATTAATTATATACATTATAGGATAAGTCCTCACTAGAGAGTCCTGGGATGATTCATAGGGCGCATTGCGCTAGACATTGCGGGTGTCATAGAGGGCACATTGTGCCAACACAGGGTGTGTTACACCATAGAGGACACTTCGTTGTCAACAGAGGGCACATAGTGCCAAGAAAGGTTGCATTGCACCATTGAGGACACTTCAGTGTCAACAGAGGGCATGTATTGCCAACAGAGGCTACTTTGCACCATAAATACACTTTAGTGTCAACATAGGAGGACTTATTGTATAATGGTGGCCACAATTAGATAAAAATTGTAAATAAAAGATACCTTAGTTTAGAGCATACCCATAATCTCATCCATGAGTATGATGAGAGGGATTCAGAAGAGATAATTGTGACCCAAGCATTATTGTAGATCATGAGACCTAAGTACCAGATTATAGGTCTCTAGAGATATAAAGAGATAAAGTACAAAGATAAAGATTAAGTTAAAAAAATTAAGTGATGGCATGTTTCATATTCTACTTAGAGCTTGATGTTAGTTTCATATTTACAATGTCCAAGAATATTTTATAGCATTTCAATTCTTCATAATACTCATGCCACTATGACTATTTTTCCTAATGCATGGTTGAGGATGTGACGTTTGCATGATTTGGAGCATTTAAAGATCAAAGAACAAGCAAAGGATTAGGAGATTTCTCAAGCTAGCCTGATGGGGTGACATTTATCAAGACGATCTAGAGATTTAGATATCACTTACACCATGCCCTATTTTTGTTAGTTGAAGTTTGTCTTAATAGATTACATTCCAATATGAACAAGTTGTTCTTTTCCTATTCATGAACTATTATGAATCTAATTTCATTCAATGCAAAGTGTTTTCATTTATTTTAATTGCAAAGAATAGAATTTTGTGACATCCCCTTGAGTTAGAGTGCTTTGAATTAGAGATATCTATATGTTGTGAAAATGGGGTGTTACATTATGTTATTGAGAAATTTGGTAAATGGCCACTAGGAAAAAATGATTTTCATAGTCACCCTAGAATAAAGATATGAGATTAGGTATGGGAATGACTCCCAAGAAGAGATATGATACCCTAGAATGACTATAGTCTATGTCCATAGAAGTGGTAAGACATGATATGGATAAAGGTTTAGCTAGTTAGATCTCAAATAGCAACCTAACCCCAGATAATGATATGGCCTCTCCATCCTCAGTGGTCATGGCCAGCCAATTGAGAATTGAAGAGGAATGGCATGAGCATGAGACCGTTGGTGCATTTCTCCTTTCTTACTAGTTCATGTGGTATGTGACACATGTAATAGTAGGCCGGTGAGAGGTAGCATGCCAGATCCCACATCTCTGTGTATGTTCCTTATCACCACATATCTAGGAATGTAGGATTTACCTAAAGGCCTAAGGGTAGATAGTCATCTACACCAAATGTTAGAAAGTTATGACAAGTTTAAGGTAGATGCCCTAAGTGTGAAGGTAAGTCTGATTTCACCAACCCTAAGTATAAGTTGAGAAGAAAACCAAAGTAATGGTTAATCCATAAAATTGGATGTCATATGCTAAATATCCCTTCTCATGTAAAATTTTGAACAGTAAGTGCAACTTAAAAATGTAAATTATCATTAAATAAAGAGGTAAGCAAAACCCTAAGGTGGCTAGTAGCCTAGACAATTTTGAGGATGAAATTTATTCTTAGGTGGGTAGAATTGTAACATCCCAATATTTCAAAACCAATTTAAGTTTAATAATTTAGTTTTTTCTTAAATGGAAATAGTTGAGGGTCTTAATGGAAAAATACCATGAAATGGTACTTCTTATAATAAATAGAAGTAAGGAGATTTAAATGAGGCTCAAAATAGTTTTCTTTTTATATATAGGCATAATGTGTTGCAATCAAATAAAATGTTGAATACATGTCTTCCTTTTCACCTTTCTCTCTCCTCCAAGATAATATTCCCATAAAAGCATAAGAAGGGATGTAAGTTAAATCTTGAAAATAGGATATTCATTAATTTATTTCATTTTGGAGGCAAAGGAAACAATTCTGAAAAGATATTACACTTTACTTCAATTTCTATGTACATAATTCAAGATAATGACTTTTAGTGTATTAATGGACATACAATGAACAATATGGAAAATCCAAGTATATAGAAAGAATATAGATTACTTAATTAATATATGGTACAAATTTGGGATCATTTTTACTCAGTTTGACCCTCCAAATTAATTGAGAAAGTTGCAATATAGTTTTGTATACACTTCAATGAAAAATGCATTAAATTGATGTATCAAACCTAATATTTGAACTTTATCCCCTTCACACGTTACATATATTAACTTTCCTTTCTACATGATCGATTTGGCTTTTAAAATTGCCACGATCCAACAGCTCACCTGTTATCCCCTACCTCCGACTATTTTACGAGTCAGGGGGCGTTTCACAGGAAATTCCTCCCCTGACTCTTCTCTCCCCCATTACTGCTTTGTTTCTAGAACTATTTTTTCCACTGACTTTACACAAATCTCCCTATAAATATGAGACATAGTTCATTGTCCCTCTCTCCGTATAGGAGATTTTCCCAATTCGGGCTCTCTGTGGCTTGTAGCCATGATTTATCTACCACCACAACAACGATGCCCACACATGGTTTAGGGTTCCAAAAGTACCAATGGACCTCAAGACTTGTTCCTCCTTCATTAGTCATAACCCCAATACTCCTAACCTCCCCAACCTTCTCCACCTCCTTCTCCAACAACCATGAACTTTTCTCCACCCGTTGTGCTTCCTTCGGTGGAATTGGTTTTCTCATAAGCTTCCCCAACACACCTTCTTCAGTTTCACATCTCTCATATTCATCGCAGTGGCCCTAGCCTTTGTGTGCTATAGGGCAGCCATCAGACCTTGCCGGCATTGGAGTCATGGCACAAAAATGGCCCTCTGCATGTAGAAGCATGTTCTTTGACCTCTTCTTGCCCGCATGTTGGTTTTGTGAGCCTTACTTGATGAGTTTTGGATTGGTTTATTAAATTCTGAGTTGAGTTCCTTTTTCCCTATTTTACTACTCCTCTGATGAGCCTCATGTCCACGGATGTATGTGCCCCTATCTTCTTGCTTTGTTGACTCTAAATGACCCTAGAGAATTGTTTGCGCCCTTCCCTCTTTCTTCTTCTGGCCTCAACAACACATCTCCCACCACCAACAATAGCCGGCCATCTCCAAGGCCTGGCCTTGGAGCTCTAGTGCCCCGGAGAGCCTCTCATTTGGCTCTTTGATCTTTCCATGAAACCACAAAGACAACAAGACTTTAGCCATGCTAAAATGAACCCCAAGGTCCCATTACAATGGTGATATGTGGAGCTTCAGTGTTGCTCGTCGAGCATGGAGCAAGGAGGATGATCAGCAGGGGTACAAGTACCCTAATGCCCACACTTAGTTGATCAAATAATTTCATGAGTAAGGTTATTTTGGGGTTTAAATTTTACCACCAGCTTGATTAGGTTTTGAGGCATAGTCTCAACATGGCAGTCTACCATTGGTCCACCTCAGATGGGTTCAACGCCTCGGTGGATTTTAAAACTTACGTGTCTTTTTTGTGATTTCATATTGGTCAGATTTTCAATAATTCACAGTAAATCATAAGATTCTCATAAAAATGAGCAAAAATACTCATTGGAAAGGTTTTTTCACAAGGAACTCGAATATCAAGGTTTTAGAGTCGTTTTACCTTTCCTAAACCCTAGTTTTCTATGGACTTAGATTAAGGGTTTGAAGTGACGAATCAAGTAGAAGTAGATATAGTCAATATTATGGACAAGATGTTTCATTGAAACCTAAGAATGTGAGCAGGGTTTCTTCAACCTAAGGAGAGCATATGGGTCTTCCCTAAATGAAAGGTAAGTGGTTCATTCCCATGAGTATTTATTTTTATCAAACCTAGTACATTTACATGCTTCTTAATCGAGACCTTCATGTCCAATATTCTAAGTCAAGATATGCCAGCAAGATTTTATGTGATTTATGACTACAAAATTTCATATGATCAATACCTTAAATAATGATGTGTCATGGAATGATTCAAGTTCATGTATTAAGTTCATAAGAAGGACAAAAGAATATATTTCTATCATATTCTTTAGAAATGTTCCATATGGATACTCAGGACTACAAGATAAGAAATGAAAAGTAAGACTATTATCCTTATGTGGTTATGTGATGTAACCATGTATTAGAATTTTAAGTATAAATATGGTAGTAGGATCTCTCATACATATAGATGTAACCATGTAATAATATTTTAAGTAGAAACATGCTATTAAGATTCCCCTCATTTATAGATATAACCATGTACTATGAATTTCAAGTAGGAACATGTTATCCATACACTACTACAGAACCTACCTTTAGTGTCGGTTATTTAAAGCCTTTAGTGTTGGTTTCTAAGCGACACCTATGTGGGCGACACTAAAAGTCCACCCATAAGGTGTCGGTTCCAAAACCGACACCCAAACTCTTCGTGCGCCACCGAAAATGCGCCATCATGGGACTATAAGCGTCGGTTATTAGTTAAAAACCGACGCCCAACCCCTTCGCGCCACAGAAAGGGCGCCATCTTGGGAACTATCAGTGTCGGTTATAAGTAAAAAACCGACACCATATATCTTCGCCCCACGGCCGTGCTGTCCAGCACGGTCGTGGTGTTAAGGACATAGACGTCGGTTTATTGTAGGAACACCGACACTATATCATTATGTGTCGGTTATTTACAAATAACAGACGCCTATTGGTTTTTTTTTTCTGTGAGTCTGCAGACCTGCTGTGGCTGGTCGCAGGATGAGAAACCTGTTCAGTTCAGTTATGAACTGCAGGTTTTACGACATTCATTGATATCAGTCGACAACAGGCTGCAAACCTGCAAAATTAACAATAAAAAAGTAGCACATGCATTTAGCAATGCAACCTGCAGTTCCATTTTATTTTCACACATTTATAAACATTCACATATGCTAGCAATTTGTAGTTCCATTCATTCACATTCACACATGTAGAAACATTCATATAGCAACCAACACTTTCATTCATTTTCACTCAGACACATGTAGAAACATCCAGACATGTAGAAACATTCACACATATATTATAATTTAGAAATTCATTTACAAAGTATCATTGTTTAGTCATTATTCGCTATCAGGATCCCAATTATATTTTAAAGCCCCCACTAATTGTATGGTTGTTGCCCATTCTTCTCTTACTTCATTTAATTCTCCCATTGTATAGGGAGCATTAACATTTGGTAAGTCCTTTCCTGTAATGGGGTCAGCTTTAAACACCTGTAAAGAGAATGATGTATATATATAATTAATGAGCTATAAATAAGATTGATATATTTCGATCATATTATCTAATGAGACAATATAATATCTGAGCAATACAATCGATGTCCATTGCGGCATATTTGACAAGCATGTGCATATATCGCATGACATAGTATCCACATGCCCATCCGTTGTCTTGTGTAGCACACTATAAATTCAAACATACAAAATATTAAAAAATATAACTAATTAAGCATTGTTCACATAAATAATATATACATATATTGCAGTCGGGAACTTACTTGCACGTTCTTCCAAATTATTGGCTGGTTCTTTTTCGTGGGGACCTTTCCTCCAGCCTTTTTGTACTCCTCAAAACCCCTACATGTTAATGTAACACAGAACATTGTAATTAAATAGTAATGTAATAACATATGTTAACGGATATGAAAAATGAAATATTTCTCACTGAAATATTGCCATTTTCATTATGTGTCCAAATCTTGTATTCAATTTACCCCCCTTAGGATCTAGATAATACACAGTGAACGTCTCGGGGGCAATAACCAATAACTCCCAATGCCTACCCCTAGAGGAAAAAAGTTAAAAATTAATAACTCAAAATCCACAATAAAATGTAATTTTCTTAAGTCCAAATTATAATAAGCAAAGTAAACTTACTCTACATTGAATGGAGCCATTATCACCGTCTTCTTTTTTACAGCAAAATTTGAAAAAGACTCACAACAGTATTGTTGAACTGATGTAGGGTCTTTAGCTACTAGACTAATCAAGGATGGAATCAAAAACCCTACATGTTCGAATCCAAAATCTGCACATATGTTGTCTAAGTAGCTGCAAAATATGTATTAATTACGCATGCATTAATAAATAAGAAACCAGATCATCAGATCATACACAAGGTATATGGATGTATAAAGAATATCTCACCTTATCCATAGCTCTATCACAGATGTATTTAGCCAATCATATCGAAACAACTCCAATATATCTTGTATAAATAGTTTTGTTTCGTATGACTAACCTGTAGAATCTGAATCAGAAGAAACAGTTATAGGGGAGTTTATATCATGTTCCCCTAACCATACTGCCATACCCCTACAGTTAGGACCTAACGGGACAGGTAGGTCCTGTGGAATCCAACTAGGTAATGCAGGAGGTGGAAGTGGAGGCCTAGATGATGTGGGTGTCTTCTTTTTAACCTGTATATATATATAATTTCAGATCAACTGCCAGTATATACACACACTAACAATTGAACGTAATGTAAATTTACCATACCTTATCAGTAAAGAAGACATCCACTTTTAGCCACAATATCACTCCGCCTAGTGCCTCACCAAGCGTTTCACAATCTGGGTGGGCATATGGCAGTGGAAGTTCCAGAAATTGGGGGAATATATGTATCGGGCTCACCCGAATCCAACCAGCTGGTACTGGAGACTCGTGACACGTTTCCCCTGGTAGGGATGGGTAAGCCGACACCTCTGCCACGACATATTCTTTACTTTTTAGATGGCATGGCTTCAACCCCTACAAATTTTTGTGTAAAGAATGTTATATACATATATACATATCATCTTTTTTTGAAACGACTACAATTTCATATATACGTATCATCTTGAATTAAAAAACTAGTTACTATGTCATAAAAATACTTATAGTGGATGTGCTAGGTGGTGGTTCTACAGGATTACTCCCAACCTCTGCAGTAGGAGTAGGAGTAGAGTCTGCAGTAGGTATTGTCTGGTAAGTGGCAGTCTGAGATGCCTGTCACTTTTTCATTGCTTCTTCGAGTTTCCTATCAAATAGCTTATCCACCTATACATGGATAAAAGAAACGTCAAATTCTAATTTTTGAATTCTCTTTTACAGTAACATTATAAAGAAAGAATATGTTACCTCTTCTTGTGAAAGTCCCGCTTTTGGGACATGTTTGCACTGGGATGACCCAAAAAAAGATTTGATGCCCACACCAGCGCCTGCAGCCCTAACACGTCCAGGATGCTCTGGGTTACCCAGAGCAACTGTCAATTCATCCTTTGTTCCCTCAGGGATGAACTTTCCTTGTTTCCTCAGCTCATGCAGCTCCCGCTAATCGCCAAAACAAAAATTTGTACTTAAGTAAACAACACAAATAATCAATATTTGAATGATTGCTGTAAGAGTTGTATTTTACCATTTTTGCAACCGCCTCAGTAGTTGCGGCCTTAGTTATTTCTCCCTTCTTATTTTGCCTCCCAGCTATCCAGACATCATGGCGAGGCAGAGGTGTGCTACCTATGGTAGAGGACTCCTGAGTAGCAGCAGACTGAGCAGCAGTAGCCTCAGTATGTAGTCTTTGGCGAACGCCTACATACCCCTTTGGACCCATTCTGTGGTCATGCACATTCAGTGCACGCCTTGATCTTTGTGCCTCACTGAGGGCCTAGTTAGTATGCAAATTAATGATTTGGTTAGTAACACTAAATGTTAATATTGAATAAGTGAATACAACATATATTAATTAATGAGATTGAGACTGATGCCTAATACCTTGAATTCATCAGTTTGTCTTGAAGCGACAAACGCATCCCATTCTTCTTTTTCCAGGAAGTTCCACTGTTCAGTGGCTGTCTTCTTCCTCTTGTCGGCTTCTTTTATGTATTCTCTGGTGAGATTTGTCCTATAGTTCCTTAGGACTCTCCCACAACATTGCATAACGCATTTATGATGCAGCTTTTCATCCAATTCAAATATACTCTGCAAAATAGAATTTCTATTAACTAGTATCCAAAAATTTAGTAATCTACAAAATAGAATTGCAAATTAATAATAACTCACACATAAATCCCTCCATATTAAAATTTTCTTCTCCTTAGAAACTTTATGCCAAGAATCTAAGAGACAACCGCAATGGCTACGGGTAACAAACCCAAGATATGAAATAAATGAATTGCGATTCACACCACATGCATTTCCTGCATTATCGAAATCCACAACAAGTTTGGGTCCATTTCCCTTTTGCGCAATTAACTTCTTCATCATAGTGATGCCCCTTCTCTTGTCAACTTTTTGGTGTTGTTGATCAAGTGCCTCAAGTGCTTCAGATAGTACCTGTGCATCATCAACCTAAAATTTGACAAAATAATTCACATTTACAAGATATAACTATAAATGGACATATAGATATAAATATATGATATATTTTTAAAACTTACATTGTGAGGCGGCGCATTGATGTCCTCACCCTCACGGTAGTCATCAACACGGTCATCAGGAGAATGGTCAGCCATCTGCAAATTCACATTCAAATTGTAAAGTTCGCATTGTAAAGTAGTAATTCAAAGTGTAAAGCTCACATTGTAAAGTTCACATTATTACAACAAAGTATATATCACAACAAAATTGTAAAGCTCTATGATCAAAGAGAAAACAAGTATATATTACAACAAGATTACGGTCTAGGGTTAACAAATACATGTGATGTCATTCTTATATATAATAAATGTACATGTACCACCTATCCCATCCTTGAACAGCTAATCTCACTAGTAAGTGTATAATGTGTACTGGGTTTTCAAGAAAATTTCGGCAGCATTTCCCCGCTGTTCTCCAAGTACATATGTACTTAGAGAACAAACGGGGAACTGCTGCCGAAATTTTCTTGAAAACCCAATACACATTATACACTTACATCCTAAGCGAGATTAGGTGTTCAAGAACAGTCCCAAACCGGGGACTATCCAAGATTTACTCCTAATGAGTAAATCTTGGATGGGTTTCTAGGCCAACAAATACATGTGTTGTCAATCTTATATATAATAAATGTGTACCACCTATCCCATTCTTGACCACCTAATCTCACTAGTAAGTGTATAATGTGTATTGGGTTTTTGAGAAAATTTCGGCAGCATTTCCCTGCTGTTCTTTAGGTACATATGTACTTAGAGAACAAACGGGGAAATGCTACCGAAATTTTATCAAAAACCCAATACACATTATACACTTACATCCTAAGTGAGATTAGGTGTTCAAGAACAGTCCCAAATCGGGGACTATCCAAGATTTACTCCTAATGAGTAAATCTTGGACGGGTTTCTAGGCCAACAAATATGTGTGTTGTCATTCTTATACCTACAATCCTAGTTTCATCATTCATATCCTAGTTCTTCAAGTTAGGTGATTAACATTGTCAATATACTCAAAAAGGAAACAAGTTACCAATTTCATAGTTAGGATGGTAGAGATACCCTAAGATCTAGAGATACCCTAAGATCTAGGCAATTTAGGGAAAAGTTCATCATTTACATTCCAAGCATGTCACATGTGTGCATTACAGTTCATCATTAAGCAAGAAGGGTGATTAGGATTCTCAATATACTCAACAATTAAACAAGTTAAACATGTGTGCATTACAGTTCATCATTTACATTCCAAGCATGTCACATGTTTGCATTATAGTTCATCATCAAGATATCTATAACTTACTTAAACATTCAATTATGAAGTAAATATACACTTAATTCAGAATAGCATGACGCACAAAGTTGCAGTCAACATCATTATGCTTTGTTCTATCATGGACTATCAGACTGGTATAGCACATATGTATCAATACATAATTAAATAAACACAATCAGTAAATAACTTTTAAAAAAATCCACTAGCTTGGTGAAATCAGTACATAAATAAACACAATCGGGATATTTTTCATGGCTTTTGGGGTGACTTGGTGAAATCAATGCATGTTTTGGGCATCCAGTAGATGAATCCAAACCCCAGCAGCAGCCTAAACGTGCCCTGGCGCCGCCCAAGCATCCGCCCAGAGGCCTAGCTAGGCAGGGCACCTGGGCTTGGGACCCTAGGCGTGCCCTGGCACCTGCTTAGGTGCCGCCTGGGTGAGTTCCAGGTCGGCGGCGGCAGAGAAAAGCAAGGCAGAGGAGAAAAGGGGGTGAAGCTTTTGTGGGTTACCTTGCAGGAAGCTGGCGGAGGAGAAAAGTTGCTTCTACCGGCGGGGGCAGCGGTGACGAGGAGAGCACCGTAGCTGCTTCTACCAGCGGCGGCGACAAGAGGACAGTCAACGACCGGCGGCGGCGACGAGCGGCGACGAGAGAACAACAGCAACGCGGCGCAGCACCGAGCGGCGACAAGCAATAATCGCCGGACCTAACTGAAATCGGGAATGAAACAGAGAAAGGGGAAGAGTCACTCGTGCTGGTGCTATTAAGTTGACCATAAGCGTCGGTTATTCAAAAAAACCGACAACAAAACCAACAATGTCGGTTCTTTTCCAAAAACCGACACCTATACTAGATTATAGTCGTCGGTTTTTAACTAAAAGACAACCGACACCTAATTCTGTCTCGCGAATAACCTTTAGTCGTCGGTTATTTATTTATGAACCGACGCCATATGTCAAATTTTGGAGGTAATTTTTTTGCTGGAATTTTTGTTTTGGCGGTTGATTTTAGGTGTCGAATTTTTATTAATTAACCGATACTTAATAAAAGTGGTACCCGTGTCTGGTCGACCTTCACAGATTGGATGTCGATTTATGTTATAAACCGACGCTGTAGAGTTTAGGTGTCGGTTTATGTATACAACCGACACCTTGAAAAGTGACTTTATAAGCCATTTCTGTAGTAGTGATATTTCTTATATATGTGTAGATTTAAGAACTAAGAAGTTATTTGGATTCCTTAGAATGATTAATATCTAAAATCTAAGCACAACGTGAAAATAAGAGTTTTGAACATATTAAGACATGGTCTAATTTTCAAGATAAAGGTACTATTGGGATTAGAATATATTGGAACATGAGTTTATGATGATACTATCAGATTAAGGCATTTAGTCATGAATAAATTGCAAGATAAGATTCTATAAGATTATTGTGTAAATATTTAAGATTTAAGCCCATATGAATGTCTTAATATTAGACTTAATGAGATTTTATGAAAACTGAGCCACCTTGTCAGAAATCACATTTTTGGATATTTGATACTTAAGTTACTCTCATACACTTAGTACTTCTA
This sequence comes from Alisma plantago-aquatica, assembly GCA_963693085.1. NCBI lineage: Eukaryota > Viridiplantae > Streptophyta > Magnoliopsida > Alismatales > Alismataceae > Alisma > Alisma plantago-aquatica. Next base: position 881,635,157 of record OY856410.1, read on the forward strand.
TATTCAATTTAGATCCTTCTTTTTAAGCCTTTATACTAGTTGTCATTTATCTAGTATCAAAAGTTAATTAAGTCATTCTATCAAATCAGAGAATTAGATTAAGATTGGTTTAGATAATAAGAATGTCAGATTTAGAGTTAGACTTAGGTTACTCATTGTTTGGGTAGCCATGTATTGTATAAAGACACATCATAAGGGTTTTGGACCCAATCTCAGTTATTTAGTAATGTAGATACATATTCAAATTCAGAGTTGAGAGTTCAAAGTTAGATTCAATTTAGAATTAAAGAACAGAGATAATAGATTATGACTCAGAGATAACAAATTAAAAGATAAGAGAATAAGATTCCGAGATAAGAGATTTATATTCAGAGATAAGAAATTAAGAACATAGAGAGAAAATGACATCAGAACAATAATTATAAACAATATATGATAAGTCCTCACCGAGAGTCCCAGGACAATTCAGAGGACGCATTACGCCAGACACTACGGGTGTCACAGAGGTCACATTGTGCCAGCAAAGGGTGTGTTGCACCATATAGGACACTTCACTGTCAACAGAGGACACATAGTGCCAACAGAGGGTGCATTGCACCATAGAGGAAACTTCAATGTCAATAGAGGGCATGTACTACCAGCAGAGTTTTGCACCATAGAGACACTGGTGTCAACAGAGGAGGACTTATCATATAATGATGGCCACAATCAGATAAAATTGTAAACAAAAGATACCTTAGTTTAGAGCATACCCATAATATCATCCATGAGTATGATGAGAGAGATTCAGAAGAGATAACTATGACCCAAGCACGTTAGTGCAGATCATGAGACCTGACTACCTGAGTACAAGTCTCTAGAGAGAGATAAATTAGAAATATAAAGATTAAGTTAAAAAAATTAAGAGATGGTATGTTTCAGATTCTACACAGAGCTTGATGTTAGTTTCATATTTATAATCTCCAATAATATTTTGTAGCACTTCAATTCTTCAAGATACTCATGCCACTTACTCTAACAATTGTTTTTCCCAATGCATGGATCATTTAAAGATCAAGGAACAAGTAAAGGACTAGAAGATTTCTCAAGCCAGCCTGGTGGGGTGCCATTTACCAAGATGATCCAGAGATTTAGATATCACTTACACCATGTCCTAGTTTTGTTAGTTGAAGTTTTGCTTAACAGATTACATTCCAATATGAACAAGTTGTAGTTTTCCTATTCATGAACTATGTATGAATCTAATTTCATTCAATGTAAAGTGTTTTCATTTACTTTAATTGCAAAGAATAGCATTTTATGACACCCTGTTGAATTATAATGCTTCCGATCAGAGATATATATATGTTGTGAAAATGGGGTGTTACAACCATGGTGGTCACCAAGACCATGGTGAGGCAAGGGTAGCACAACTGTGGTGTCTTGGAGAAGTGGTGGCCATTCTGAGTGCCACAATCATTCTGTCTTAGCTATAACACGGTCGTGCAAGGTGGCACAACCGTTCTGGGTCAATGTGGCACGCCCATTCTTTGTGGCATGACTGTGTTGCTGAGTTTGTTCTTCAGTGTCTTCATTTGTGACTTGAGCTTGAGTCAGCACGACCATTGTGAGGTACCACATCTGTTTTGGTCTCTGTATCAGCACTTGGAGTTGAATCTTTTTGTTTTCCTTGAACATCTTTTCTTCAATTGATCGTTGTCCACTAGAGGTAGGTTGAGGGATCCTTGGACTTAACTTTGGGCCACTCTAAGGGTAGAGAAACCCTAGGATCACTCTTTCTCTCTCTCTTCCAGCAAAGTGTGGTCCAAATACCTAAAAACACGCAAATAACGTCCATAAGTGCATTTTACACATATATGCATATTGGAGGAAATAACATGTAATCTAACATGTATATATGTGATTGAAATGCAATATGATACAAGATGGAGCCCTAAAATAGGGTTGTATCAGTCTAAAAACCCTAATTATTCATCAGACTTATCATCATCATATTAGATTTCATTATAGTTGACTATATTAGTTTGTATGGCAAAGTAAATGTTTTTGATATACTCAACATGTTAATTATCTAATCTAAGATTTCCATGTATTAATCATTACTTAATCATGCATTAGCCCTAATTTTGGACTTAGGATCAGATCCATGTCATGATACTATTTTATTTGGGTCTACTCGTTCTCTCGATCACTTTGGTATATAATTTTTGCTATATTTGTGTAATTCTAGTAATTTCTACAAATTAAACAAAATAAGAATCTTTACCTCAAACATGGGGCTACGTGGCAGCCTCTTCCATGGAGACTCAAAAGGAAAGGGATGAGGGGCGAAGTACTTGGGAAAATTCTAGACTTCCATGTCATTGTGGGAAGCACCATGTTACGAGATACAACAAGACCATTATGGACGAGGAAGAGCTTTGCCATGATGAAGGGAGAGAGATTCGTTACCGCACTACTATGGAAGGATGCACATCAAGGAAGGAGGGTATTGGGGTAGTCCATCTTCTCTTTGTACCACTTTTTTATAGCACAAGGGTTGGAGATCAATGGGTCTAGTTTCTACAAGTTTCCTTATGCAATTGGCAAGACATCATGCTAGGAAAGTAATAACTATATTCCTCCCTCCTGTCCTTATAATAGCAATCTCACATCTTTTACTTTATATACCCAAAAGTCATGCAAAGGAAACCACACCTCATACCATTATTTTGGAAAAACTCTATTCATACTATTACCTTTCATTGGGAAAAGGAAAATTCCTTCATTATTCCCTTATTTAACCAAAACTTGGTTTTAAAGGAAAATTCACATAATTACCAACTAAATTATCTTGGCTACAAAATAAATTTTAGAACTTTCTGGATTTTCTTCTATAATCCTATATTTGGATTGTCTATCTCATAAATTATCTTGAGTATTTTTCAAGAGCATGAAAATACTTATTTCCCTATTTGTTATCCTAGGGAATCCTTTGTAAACCTTGATTGTGTAAATTAAGTAACTCATATCTCTCTCTCATCTTTAATCCATTGATCCTAAAATTGTATAGTTCTGTTATTATCCTATAACCTCATATTTAGCCAAGTTTGGTAACAAAGGGATGTTTCCATATATTCTTTTCTCTTTCTTCAGACAAGGGAAACAACATTTAATTATTATAAGCAAGTCCCTCTTCCTTCTCAATTTTCTATAGGCAACTAGGAGTACTCTTTCTCTATGAAACTTGGAGGGAAACTCGTCAATATCTTTCTAAACTTATATCTATTTATTGGGATAATTTTGATAGGAGAAACTTGCCTTTAATGTATTTTCTTAAAATAACTACCCACATCATATGGAGAGTCCCTTTTATCTCAAATTCTAGAGTGTCTTAGTTTCCTCGTCATCTTCACGTGTTCCAAAGACCAGAGCAAAATATCTTTATTTGATGTCTCAAACTTGTGTTGCAAGACATGGTTAGCTAATTGCTTCCATTAATTATCTAAGTTACAAGTTATCTTAGAATCTTTTGGAAACTTGTCTATTATTCTATATTTCCATATTCTAACAAACCATAAAGTCATTATCCTTTATGTATACATGAATTTCCTTTTATTTCTTAAACATGTGACACAATGGACCTATTTGCAAAGCAAATAGTCCGATGGGCCTCACTTGGGATATGGGTTGAACCCATACTACAAAGTGGATAGTTTTATCATTCTATAGATTATAGTTAGGTTATTTTCTTATCAAATCAAGCATTATATTTGTAGAATTCAAATTTAACACATTTGAGGATCTAACACAGTGCTATCTATAGTCAATTGAGAAAGCATTCATAATTTCATGAAATGTAATATTGTGCATAATCATAAAAGATAAAACATCCATCAAAATTCAATTTTAAGTGTACCAAGAAGCATGACTCACTTACCTAGAGAAAACAACCTTAGGTCAAGTCATTTGACTTGATTGAGCCCTTAATCACATGTAATTTGATTAATAACATGGTATGTACATTGGTTCATAATAATTAAACCCTAATTTTTGTTCATTGAAATATTGAAGAGTTTGGATATAAAAACAAGGTTTGAAAATAGGCTAGATAAATATAAAACAAAAAGAGCTTTCAAACACATATTTTTTTGTCATTTTTTGAGGTCATATGCAATTTCTGTGAATTTTTCAATATGGACCAATCAGAAGTCAGGAAACCATAGAGTGACATCAATTTAATGTAAAAATACATAAAATGCAAAAAGATAGGAAAACCTAGGTGCACATTACACATAAATCAAAATTGTGGTACAGTCACTCAAAACATATCACGACTTATGAATCAAAAGCTCAGATGAGTGGACAAAAATACCCTTATAGATTTAATGCCCTAATTGAGAAAACATGGGAGAAGAGGAGAAATCATGTGTTTGATTTGTCCCATTTGCTCCATGGAGAGGAGCTTCTCGGCAACCCTGATCTCAGGTTGAGACTCACGAAGACTGCTTCCTTTTGAGGCAAGACCCTGCTGTAACATACTGAAAACTCTTTGTACCTCTTTGTACTCTTTTCTATAAGCTTTAATCTCCATTTTCGTTCCTTTTGTCCTTGGTCTTGATTTAAAGAGAAATTTGGATAGTTATTGGTTAAATATTTCCCATATAATCTTATTTCAAGGTTCATGTACAAATGACTCAGTTAGATTTAGACAAGGGTTTAATATGCAATTTCACCTTAAGAAATAAAAAGGGGATAAAATAATTCGTCCTAGAATCTTCCAGTGTTTCCTAGAATATAAGAAATAAGAAGGAAATCCGAATTTTATAAAAGAAAGAAGATAAATATAATAAGTAAAAGAAATATGAGAAAATATGAGTAAAGAAGATAATTACAAAGATTTTGTAACAAACAAGATAATTTGAAACCATCATGATAATTTGATAGTCTAATTCGTTTACTTGAGGAAAGAGTAACTTAAGGGTCAAGTATTATTTAAAATAAAAATATTAATAACATTATCAAAGGAAGATGGGAAATAAGCCAATAAAAAGAAATAAAATACTTAATGCTCTCAAATTAGGGAAATAACTTCAAATTCGTATTCTAGACATAAAAATAAGACTCTGTGCAAATTTGCAATTAATTTGGATGACATATGAATAAATAGGAAAATAGGAGAGAGAAAGAGTGTAGAAAGTTCTAATTAATTTAATAAATAAAAAGATAATGTCATATTGAGAAGATAATTGCAAAATCGTGTTTCAAATCATTAAGAAAACTTAAGGGTGAAGTTACATTAATTTTAGATAATGTTATCACTCCTTTTGAGGAGGAGAGAGAAAAAGGCATTTAAATTAATTCACCTAATAAACTTTCTCAAAATGAAAAACTAACTCCATATTTGGATTCTACGCGTCGAAATAAGTCAGAATATGAATTTTCATAATTTTTGGGCAACGTTTGAGCCTCCAAAATAAGAAAGAGAAAAACATTTAAAATATAATAGTTTTAATCAACTTTTGCTCAGGGATATTTCCCTCACCTAATGCGCGATCGAACGGCCCAGGTTGCTCGAGGGACCCGCGTCCATTGATCCAACGGTGCGCGGTCATCTCCTACCTTGAGTCGGTTTAGGCAACATGCTTAGATTTTTCGTTTTCTTAAAATCGCAATATCTCGAGATTTACTCAACGTTTTCCATTGATTTTTGTTGCATTAGTTTCCTTGCGAGATTTCGCACCGGATTATCCCAACTTTTGCGAGTTTTATTGCGTATTTGGGAAACGCCCAAGTTGGCCGCCGACCTCCTTTCCTTGCTCTTACCCACATCCTAGTTTAGGGTTCCTTGCCTATAAATATCTATACCCTCGCAAACGTAATCACCTTAGCAACCTGTTCGTGCTTCTAATTTGGAGTTTCATCGACGTTTGGACCTCCGACGAGCCGCCGTTTGTTCTGTTCTTGCGGCGCTCCTCCCTCTCTGTTCCGGCCACCTCGGTTCAAATTGCAGGTATCATTCTCTTCGTCTTCTCGTTCTCGTTCTTTTGAATATCTAAACGCGAGATTTGGTTGGGTATTTTGGTTTTGCCCAAAACCGGAGCCGAGCTCCTGTTCTCGTCGTCGGGCGAGAGGAGGAAGAAGATGGGGTGGTGTTTTACCGTTTTGCCCCTCCGTCTCCTTTCTTTTCTTTTTCTCGCGCACGGTTTTCTCGACCTTTTGCTGGTCTGCCCGACCGCACCGCGCGGCTGGTGGCGGGCGACCGCGGATCGCGGGTCGCCGCCGCCAAGCGCTGGTCACCGCTCGGCCATCCGGCTTGCCTACGTGGCAGGCTGTGATTGGTCGAGGCTAAATAATTTTTATTAATTAATCTGATGGTCAAAATTTAAAAATAAATAGTGTTTTGAAATCAGGAAAACGAGATCTATCCAATAAAAATATTTTTGAAATTTGATTTTGAGTTTTGCGAAAAAGTGTTTTTAATATCAAATTAATTAATTTAAAATCCCTAAAATTAACCCTAAAAATCTATATTTCCAAAATATACAATATTATATGTTATTTTGATCAGGAAAACCTAACTAAGATGATTATGAGGTTTTTGAGGTCTGGATCGAAGGTTTGTACAAAAAGTTAGTAAATTAGGGTTTCTAATCTTATAAGTGAATACATGCAATACTAATAAATGAATATAATGATATATTAGGAAGTTTGGATCTTTAGTTCGTGAGAAGGTCTGATAAGGGAAGCTAGGACATCTGTGGCAAAGGTATGTGTATGAGTTTAGTAGGGATTTTACTTGTTATGAGTCATGTTGTACATCTACCTATCAGTTGGGAATACTTAATCCAATACCTAGATTTTCCTTATGAGGTTTAATTGATCCAAACCATTGAATATCTTTGAAACCTAAATTGTCTTATTTGCCTCAATATCAGTTATAGTACTCTCTTGTTTGGGTATTTTATGCCCCATTGCCATGTTGAATATATTTTTTTTATTCTTGCCATAAATCTCTTAGCATGAAATTAAATGTTCTATTTAAATTTTAAGTAGTGGTACTTATGTACAACCACCCATAGAGGGCATGTATAAAATCGCCCTAGGGGAATGTTTATTATTCTCCCCATTAAAAATTTGTAGGTGACTTGGAAATGTTTATAATTCTTCCCTCACCTAAGGTTAGAGGTTCGGTAGGTGCCTCAACCCTACTTAGTTAGATAGACATATTAATAAGCATGCTAAAATCCTTTATTATCTTTGTTAATGGCAAGTTCTTTAATGAAAACCTCATACTCTTTGATATCCTTTTACACCAAATACTTGACTAGTTTCCTTGTTACATCTTTTCTTTGCTATTGGATAGACTAGTAGTGTAACACATACTTTTCTTTGTTTTCCCTCTTGCTGGGTGCCTTCCCAACCACCCAGGTGTTGGAGCTTTTCAAGGAGAAGGAAGGACTTAAAGAAAGATTCCCTGCTGTGTTCGTTTGCTGGTGAAGAAGGATGGCTAGGTTGCTATAGCTTGATCCTCTATGCTATCTTATCTTTTCTTTTAGAAAACAATGATGTAATAAACAATACAGCCAATAGAAGGCTTGTTATTTCTTTTCTTTCCGCTGCTATTGACATTTTATTATGTATCTGGAATCATGCTTATTTAATTGGATTATTATGCAATCATCCTCAAAAGTCTCAATTTTTGTTAAAAACTTGTGGATGTTGTATTTCCTTTAAATTTTAGTAAGGAGGTGATCTCGCCTCTTTACAGCATGGTATCAGAGCCTTTAGGCAACTATTAGGGCATGCAGTTGAGGCAATGGTGTCTAGAAAGGATCAGGGCATGGGGGCTGGCAAGATTTTCCTCCGACCCACTAGCTTGGCATACGGGGACTCCTGTGCCCATATGATCCGGCCTGGCCTGCGCCAATACGAACTGCCCGAAATAGTATGCTTTTAGGCAATAGCGTTCTAGTTATCCTTTTCTCATCTCTATTTCTTTTCCCTCTCATCTATGCTCCTTTGCTCCTGAAAATTTAATAAGTTAATCCTAATTTCAGGAGAGGTGATCTGTTTGACAACTCAAACCAGGAGTCCAACATCGACAACCCCGACACTCCTGCGACACCTACTGTGAATCAATCAAACTCCGGTGTTCCTGCTTTCACACCTGAGCAAGAACTGGCGATGCTGCGACAACTGTTGTCCTCCACCATGATGGGACAACTCAACACCATAGCTGCTGTTGCTTCCAAGCCGAGGGAGTTCACCCTCATCGATTTCATCAAGATGCAGCCACCCTACTTCAAGGGTGAAAGTGAGCCTAACATGGTGGACAAAGCAGATGACTGGGTGCTGGCTCTGGATCGGACCTTCGAGGGTATGGCTTGCCCTCCTCACCAGAAGGTTCGGTTTGCAACGTATGTGCTGGATGGACCAGCGCGAGTCTGGTGGAATGGAGTTGCTCGAACCCGAGACACTTCCTCCATGGAGTGGACTCAGTTCTTGAAGCTGTTCAGAGAGAAGTACATCTGCCCCGCGTTCTTGAGGAAGAAGGAGGCTGAGTTCTACAGTCTCAAGCAAGGAAGCATGAGTGTGGCCGACTACGTTCAGAAGTTTCTGCTGCTGGAGCGTTACGCCACTGATCTTGGAGCTGATAGGAGAGCAACCCTGTTCTTGGAAGGTCTGAACTATCATGTTGGACGAAGCCTTGTTCCACAGTTGCCCCTCACGTTTCAGCAGATGGTGGATAAAGCTCTCGCCATCGAGTCGTATCCAGGATTCCAGTCCTCTAGTAGCTTCCACAATAACAAAAGGAAGAACCCGAACCAGCATGAGAACCGTGGTTGAGATCGCTGCAACAGATGCAATCGCCACCATCCTCCTGGAAGATGTCCCGCCAACAACGCACCTGCTCGAGTTGGCAATCGTCCTCCCCCAACCTGCCATGAGTGCGGCCAAGTTGGGCACATCCGACCTAACTGTCCTCGTTTCCAGCAAGGGCAGAATCCGGCTCAGCAACCACAACAGCCGAGACAGAACCCTCCACCGCGAAACAACAACAACAACAACCAGAATCCGAGACGCCCGCCAGCTGAGAGGCAGAATGGGAGAGTGTTTGCTCTCAATGCTGAAGAAGATGGTGATGGTAATGAAGTAATTGAAGGTATACTACACCTCAATTTGCATCCTTTAAAAGCTCTTTTTGACTCTGGTTCCTCCAATACCTTTATATCTAGCCAGTTTGCCTCTATGCTTGAAATTGAATTTGAGTTCATGGATCATGTGTTAGATGTAAAAACTCCTAGAGGAAAAATCTGCTCCTCGTATCTCCAAACTCCTACCCTGAACCTCTGTATATCCGGGATAATGTTTCCCACCGTTTTTGTCTTGCTTGATATGACTGTCTTTGACATCATCCTTGGTATGGATTGGTTGAAGAAGTTTAAAGCTGTTCTATTTTGTGAGGAATCCAAGGTTAGCCTTTTCCACCCTGACGGAGGAAGAGTGTGTGTCAAGGGCAAGAAGCGAGGAGAACGACAATTTGTCATCTCTGCCATCAAAGCTGAGAAGCTCATCTCTCATGGGTGTAGAGCCTTCCTAGCTTCCATAGTTCTCGAAGCTACACCTCCTGCCCTGGACCATGTTGATGTGGTGAAGGACTTCCCAGATATATTTCCTGAGGAGTTGCCCGGGTTGCCACCAATTCTTGAGGTGGAATTCTCCATCGAGCTCGTACCTGGAACTTCACCAATATCGAAACCACCTTACCGTTTGGCACCTGCTGAATTGGCGGAGTTGAAGAAGCAGCTTGAAGAGCTTCTTGACATGGGTTTCATTCGCCCCAGTGTTTCACCTTGGGGAGCCCCTGTCCTGTTCGTGAAGAAGAAAGATGGTTCGATGCGGATGTGTATGGACTACCGCATGCTCAACCAGGTGACAGTGAAGAATCGTTATCCATTGCCACGCATCGATGACTTATTCGATCAGCTGAAGTCAGCCACAGTGTTCTCCAAGATGGATTTGAGAAGTGGCTACTACCAGATGCGGGTGAAGGATGATGATGTTCCGAAGACAGCGTTCAGAACTCGTTATGGGCACTATGAATTCTTGGTCATGCCTTTTGGTTTGACAAATGCCCCTGCTGCGTTTATGGACCTAATGAACCGAGTATTCCGCCCATACCTAGACAAGTTTGTGGTGGTGTTTATTGATGACGTTTTGGTTTATTCTGAGACGTTGGAACAACATCGCGAACACTTGCGGATTGTACTCAACACATTGCGAGAAAATCAATTATATGCAAAATTCTCGAAATGTGAGTTCTGGATAAAGGAAGTGATGTTCCTTGGTCATGTGATTTCTGCCGGCCATATAGCTGTTGATCCTGCAAAGGTGGAAGCTGTGACCAAATGGAGTGCTCCGAGAAACCCGTCTGAAATCCGTAGTTTCCTTGGACTAGCTGGTTACTACCGGAAGTTTATCAAAGGGTTTTCAGAGTTGGCTTTACCTTTGACTAAGCTGACTCGGAAGGAAGTCAAGTTCACATGGACCCCTGAATGTGAGGACAGTTTTTAGAAGTTAAAGATGAGTCTGACTTCTGCTCCAGTGCTTGCTTTGCCTGTTGAGGGTATACCTTATGTCATATACACTGATGCATCCCGACAAGGCTTAGGGTGTGTTCTTATGCAAAACGGAAATGTGATCGCCTATGCTTCTCGACAATTGAAACCTAATGAAGCTAATTGGCCTACGCACGATCTCGAGCTGGCTGCCATAGTTCATGCTTTGAAGATCTGGCGACATTACCTCTATGGAGAAAAGTTTGAAGTCTTTTCTGATCACAAGAGTCTGAGATATTTGTTGACTCAGAAGGATCTAAACTTGCGACAACGTAGGTGGATGGAATATCTTAAAGATTACAATTTCACCATTACCTATCATCCTGGTAAAGCAAATGTTGTAGCTGATGCTTTAAGTCGCAAGAAGGATGCTGTTTGTGCTGCTCTGAGATGTTCTGTGTGGGAAAACCTTGAACATGTTGCCAGTTGGAGGCCTCAACCTGTTGCTTCAGTAGATGAAGATAAGTTATGTGTTCACATGGCTAGTTTGTCTGTTACTCCAACCTGGATCTCAGAAGTTGTGTCTGCACAGTTGGAGAGTTCCGAGCTGGAAGAGTTGAAAGCTTTAGCTGGGAGACCGCAATCTGACTTCTCTATCGGAGTGGATGGTGCTATCCGCTTTAGACAAAGGTTGTGGATACCTGATGTTGGTGATCTGAGACAGAAGGTTTTGAGTGAGGCTCATGGTTCCAAGTACACTATTCACCCTGGCACAACCAAGATGTACAAGGACCTACAGCGAAGTTTCTGGTGGAAGAATATGAAGAATGATATAGCTCTGTTTGTGGCAAGATGCTTGACATGTCAGCAAGTCAAGATTGAACATCAGCGACCTGGTGGTCTTCTTCATCCTCTTGAAATTCCAGAATGGAAATGGGAAAAGATCACAATGGACTTTGTTACTGGTTTCCCTAAGTCCAAGAGAGGTTTTGATGCTGTTTGGGTAGTGATTGATCGGCTTACTAAATCTGCTCATTTCTTGCCTTTCAAATCTACGCATAAAGTTGCTGAGATGGCTCAGTTATATGTGGAGTGGATAGTTCGTCTGCATGGTGTCCCTGCTGTGATAGTTTCTGATCGAGACCCGAAATTTACTTCTCGTTTGTGGGGTCAGATTCAGGAAGAGATGGGTACTGATATGCGTTTCAGCACTGCTTACCATCCGCAAACTGATGGTCAGTCCGAGAGAACAGTTCAGATTCTGGAGGACTTGCTTCGTGCCTGTGTGATGGATTGGGGTGGTGCTTGGGATCGATATCTACCATTAGCAGAGTTTGCTTACAACAATAGCTACCAAGCCAGTATTGGTATGCCACCTTTCGAAGCTCTCTATGGTAGACCTTGTCGTTCACCTTTGCACTGGGATGATGTTGGTGAGCATTCCCTGGTGAAGACTGATGACATGCAGATGATGCTTGAGAAGATACAGTTGATAAAGAAACGGATGAAAGCTGCTCAAGACCGACAAAAGATGTATGCTGATAAAAGAAGGTCTGATGTAAGCTTCTTAGTGGGTGACTATGCTTTTCTGAAGATCAAGCCTATACGTTCTATTGCAAGGTCTAAAGTAAAAGGCAAGTTGAGTCCTCGCTATGTTGGACCATTTGAGATCTTAGATAAAGTGGGAGATTGTGCATATCGCCTAGCTTTGCCTCCTGCTTATGACAAGATTCACAATGTGTTCCATGTTTCTGTGCTGAGGAAGTATGTTAAGGATCCGTCTCATGTGCTCTCCATTGAACCTGTGGAGATTAATGAGAACCTGACATATGAAGAGCTACCTGTGAAGATCCTTGACTCCCGAGTGAAGCAGCTGAAGAATAAGGAGATAGAGTTAGTAAAAGTTTTGTGGAGGTACCATGGTTTAGAAGAAACCACCTGGGAGTTGAGAGATGAGATGTTACGTACTCACCCTTCCCTTTTTGTATGAGATTTCGGGGACGAAATCCTTTTAAGGGGTGGAGTGCTGTAACATACTGAAAACTCTTTGTACCTCTTTGTACTCTTTTCTATAAGCTTTAATCTCCATTTTCGTTCCTTTTGTCCTTGGTCTTGATTTAAAGAGAAATTTGGATAGTTATTGGTTAAATATTTCCCATATAATCTTATTTCAAGGTTCATGTACAAATGACTCAGTTAGATTTAGACAAGGGTTTAATATGCAATTTCACCTTAAGAAATAAAAAGGGGATAAAATAATTCGTCCTAGAATCTTCCAGTGTTTCCTAGAATATAAGAAATAAGAAGGAAATCCGAATTTTATAAAAGAAAGAAGATAAATATAATAAGTAAAAGAAATATGAGAAAATATGAGTAAAGAAGATAATTACAAAGATTTTGTAACAAACAAGATAATTTGAAACCATCATGATAATTTGATAGTCTAATTCGTTTACTTGAGGAAAGAGTAACTTAAGGGTCAAGTATTATTTAAAATAAAAATATTAATAACATTATCAAAGGAAGATGGGAAATAAGCCAATAAAAAGAAATAAAATACTTAATGCTCTCAAATTAGGGAAATAACTTCAAATTCGTATTCTAGACATAAAAATAAGACTCTGTGCAAATTTGCAATTAATTTGGATGACATATGAATAAATAGGAAAATAGGAGAGAGAAAGAGTGTAGAAAGTTCTAATTAATTTAATAAATAAAAAGATAATGTCATATTGAGAAGATAATTGCAAAATCGTGTTTCAAATCATTAAGAAAACTTAAGGGTGAAGTTACATAATGTTATCACTCCTTTTGAGGAGGAGAGAGAAAAAGGCATATAAATTAATTCACCTAATAAACTTTCTCAAAATGAAAAACTAACTCCATATTTGGATTCTACGCGTCGAAATAAGTCAGAATATGAATTTTCATAATTTTTGGGCAACGTTTGAGCCTCCAAAATAAGAAAGAGAAAAACATTTAAAATATAATAGTTTTAATCAACTTTTGCTCAGGGATATTTCCCTCACCTAATGCGCGATCGAACGGCCCAGGTTGCTCGAGGGACCCGCGTCCATTGATCCAACGGTGCGCGGTCATCTCCTACCTTGAGTCGGTTTAGGCAACAGGCTTAGATTTTTCGTTTTCTTAAAATCGCAATATCTCGAGATTTACTCAACGTTTTCCATTGATTTTTGTTGCATTAGTTTCCTTGCGAGATTTCGCACCGGATTATCCCAACTTTTGCGAGTTTTATTGCGTATTTGGGAAACGCCCAAGTTGGCCGCCGACCTCCTTTCCTTGCTCTTACCCACATCCTAGTTTAGGGTTCCTTGCCTATAAATATCTATACCCTCGCAAACGTAATCACCTTAGCAACCTGTTCGTGCTTCTAATTTGGAGTTTCGTCGACGTTTGGACCTCCGACGAGCCGCCGTTTGTTCTGTTCTTGCGGCGCTCCTCCCTCTCTGTTCCGGCCACCTCGGTTCAAATTGCAGGTATCATTCTCTTCGTCTTCTCGTTCTCGTTCTTTTGAGTATCTAAACGCGAGATTTGGTTGAGTATTTTGGTTTTGCCCAAAACCGGAGCCGAGCTCCTGTTCTCGTCGTCGGGCGAGAGGAGGAAGAAGATGGGGTGGTGTTTTACCGTTTTGCCCCTCCGTCTCCTTTCTTTTCTTTTTCTCGCGCACGGTTTTCTCGACCTTTTGCTGGTCTGCCCGACTGCACCGCGCGGCTGGTGGCGGGCGACCGCGGATCGCGGGTCGCCGCCGCCAAGCGGTGGTCACCGCTCGGCCATCCGGCTTGCCTACGTGGCAGGCTGTGATTGGTCGAGGCTAAATAATTTTTATTAATTAATCTGATGGTCAAAATTTAAAAATAAATAGTGTTTTGAAATCAGGAAAACGAGATCTATCCAATAAAAATATTTTTGAAATTTGATTTTGAGTTTTGCGAAAAAGTGTTTTTAATATCAAATTAATTAATTTAAAATCCCTAAAATTAACCCTAAAAATCTATATTTCCAAAATATACAATATTATATGTTATTTTGATCAGGAAAACCTAACTAAGACGATTATGAGGTTTTTGAGGTCTGGATCGAAGGTTTGTACAAAAAGTTAGTAAATTAGGGTTTCTAATCTTATAAGTGAATACATGCAATACTAATAAATGAATATAATGATATATTAGGAAGTTTGGATCTTTAGTTCGTGAGAAGGTCTGATAAGGGAAGCTAGGACATCTGTGGCAAAGGTATGTGTATGAGTTTAGTAGGGATTTTGCTTGTTATGAGTCATGTTGTACATCTACCTATCAGTTGGGAATACTTAATCCAATACCTAGATTTTTCTTATGAGGTTTAATTGATCCAAACCATTGTATATCTTTGAAACTTAAATTGTCCTATTTGCCTCCATATCAGTTATAATACTCTCTTGTTTGGGTATTTATGCCCCATTGCCATGTTGAATATATTTTGCTATTTCTTGCCATAAATCCTTTAGCATGAAATTAAATGTTCTATTTAAATTTTAAGTAGTGGTACTTATGTACAACCACCCATAGAGGGCATGTATAAAATCGCCCTAGGGGAATGTTTATTATTCTCCCCATTAGAAATTTGTAGGTGATTTGGAAATGTTTATAATTCTTCCCTCACCTAAGGTTAGAGGTTCGGTAGGTGCCTCAACCCTACTTAGTTAGATAGACATATTAATAAGCATGCTAAAATCCTTTATTATCTTTGTTAATGGCAAGTTCTTTAATGAAAACCTCATACTCTTTGATATCCTTTTACACCAAATACTTGACTAGTTTCCTTGTTACATCTTTTCTTTGCTATTGGATAGACTAGTAGTGTAACACATACTTTTCTTTGTTTTCCCTCTTGCTGGGTGCCTTCCCAACCACCCAGGTGTTGGAGCTTTTCAAGGAGAAGGAAGGACTTAAAGAAAGATTCCCTGCTGTGTTCGTTTGCTGGTGAAGAAGGATGGCTAGGTTGCTATAGCTTGATCCTCTATGCTATCTTATCTTTTCTTTTAGAAAACAATGATGTAATAAACAATACAGCCAATAGAAGGCTTGTTATTTCTTTTCTTTCCGCTGCTATTGACATTTTATTATGTATCTGGAATCATGCTTATTTAATTGGATTATTATGCAATCATCCTCAAAAGTCTCAATTTTTGTTAAAAACTTGTGGATGTTGTATTTCCTTTAAATTTTAGTAAGGAGGTGATCTCGCCTCTTTACAGCATGGTATCAGAGCCTTTAGGCAACTATTAGGGCATGCAGTTGAGGCAATGGTGTCTAGAAAGGATCAGGGCATGGGGGCTGGCAAGATTTTCCTCCGACCCACTAGCTTGGCATACGGGGACTCCTGTGCCCATATGATCCGGCCTGGCCTGCGCCAATACGAACTGCCCGAAATAGTATGCTTTTAGGCAATAGCGTTCTAGTTATCCTTTTCTCATCTCTATTTCTTTTCCCTCTCATCTATGCTCCTTTGCTCCTGAAAATTTAATAAGTTAATCCTAATTTCAGGAGAGGTGATCTGTTTGACAACTCAAACCAGGAGTCCAACATCGACAACCCCGACACTCCTGCGACACCTGCTGTGAATCAATCAAACTCCGGTGTTCCTGCTTTCACACCTGAGCAAGAACTGGCGATGCTGCGACAACTGTTGTCCTCCACCATGATGGGACAACTCAACACCATAGCTGCTGTTGCTTCCAAGCCGAGGGAGTTCACCCTCACCGATTTCATCAAGATGCAGCCACCCTACTTCAAGGGTGAAAGTGAGCCTAACATGGTGGACAAAGCAGATGACTGGGTGCTGGCTCTGGATCGGACCTTCGAGGGTATGGCTTGCCCTCCTCACCAGAAGGTTCGGTTTGCAACGTATGTGCTGGATGGACCAGCGCGAGTCTGGTGGAATGGAGTTGCTCGAACCCGAGACACTTCCTCCATGGAGTGGACTCAGTTCTTGAAGCTGTTCAGAGAGAAGTACATCTGCCCCGCGTTCCTGAGGAAGAAGGAGGCTGAGTTCTACAGTCTCAAGCAAGGAAGCATGAGTGTGGCCGACTACGTTCAGAAGTTTCTGCTGCTGGAGCATTACGCCACTGATCTTGGAGCTGATAGGAGAGCAACCCTGTTCTTGGAAGGTCTGAACTATCATGTTGGACGAAGCCTTGTTCCACAGTTGCCCCTCACGTTTCAGCAGATGGTGGATAAAGCTCTCGCCATCGAGTCGTATCCAGGATTCCAGTCCTCTAGTAGCTTCCACAACAACAAAAGGAAGAACCCGAACCAGCATGAGAACCGTGGTCGAGATCGCTGCAACAGATGCAATCGCCACCATCCTCCTGGAAGATGTCCCGCCAACAACGCACCTGCTCGAGTTGGCAATCGTCCTCCCCCAACCTGCCATGAGTGCGGCCAAGTTGGGCACATCCGACCTAACTGTCCTCGTTTCCAGCAAGGGCAGAATCCGGCTCAGCAACCATAACAGCCGAGACAGAACCCTCCACCGCGAAACAACAACAACAACAACCAGAATCTGAGACGCCTGCCAGCTGAGAGGCAGAATGGGAGAGTGTTTGCTCTCAATGCTGAAGAAGATGGTGATGGTAATGAAGTAATTGAAGGTATACTACACCTCAATTTGCATCCTTTAAAAGCTCTTTTTGACTCTGGTTCCTCCAATACCTTTATATCTAGCCAGTTTGCCTCTATGCTTGAAATTGAATCTGAGTTCATGGATCATGTGTTAGATGTAAAAACTCCTAGAGGAAAAATCTGCTCCTCGTATCTCCAAACTCCTACCCTGAACCTCTGTATATCCGGGATAATGTTTCCCACCGTTTTTGTCTTGCTTGATATGACTGTCTTTGACATCATCCTTGGTATGGATTGGTTGAAGAAGTTTAAAGCTATTTTGTTCTGTGAGGAATCCAAGGTTAGCCTTTTCCACCCTGACGGAGGAAGAGTGTGTGTCAAGGGCAAGAAGCGAGGAGAACGACAGTTTGTCATCTCTGCCATCAAAGCTGAGAAGCTCATCTCTCATGGGTGTAGAGCCTTCCTAGCTTCCATAGTTCTCGAAGCTACACCTCCTGCCCTGGACCATGTTGATGTGGTGAAGGACTTCCCAGATATATTTCCTGAGGAGTTGCCCGGGTTGCCACCAAATCGCGAGGTGGAATTCTCCATCGAGCTCGTACCTGGAACTTCACCAATATCGAAACCACCTTACCGTTTGGCACCTGCTGAATTGGCGGAGTTGAAGAAGCAGCTTGAAGAGCTTCTTGACATGGGTTTCATTCGCCCCAGTGTTTCACCTTGGGGAGCCCCTGTCCTGTTCGTGAAGAAGAAAGATGGTTCGATGCGGATGTGTATGGACTACCGCATGCTCAACCAGGTGACAGTGAAGAATCGTTATCCATTGCCACGCATCGATGACTTATTCGATCAGCTGAAGTCAGCCACAGTGTTCTCCAAGATGGATTTGAGAAGTGGCTACTACCAGATGCGGGTGAAGGATGATGATGTTCCGAAGACAGCGTTCAGAACTCGTTATGGGCACTATGAATTCTTGGTCATGCCTTTTGGTTTGACAAATACCCCTGCTGCGTTTATGGACCTAATGAACCGAGTATTCCGCCCATACCTAGACAAATTTGTGGTGGTGTTTATTGATGACGGTTTGGTTTATTCTGAGACGTTGGAACAACATCGCGAACACTTGCGGATTGTACTCAACACATTGCGAGAAAATCAATTATATGCAAAATTCTCGAAATGTGAGTTCTGGATAAAGGAAGTGATGTTCCTTGGTCATGTGATTTCTGCCGGCCATATAGCTGTTGATCCTGCAAAGGTGGAAGCTGTGACCAAATGGAGTGCTCCGAGAAACCCGTCTAAAATCCGTAGTTTCCTTGGACTAGCTGGTTACTACCGGAAGTTTATCAAAGGGTTTTCAGAGTTGGCTTTACCTTTGACTAAGCTGACTCGGAAGGAAGTCAAGTTCACTTGGACCCCTAAATGTGAGGATAGTTTTCAGAAGTTGAAGATGAGTCTGACTTCTGCTCCAGTGCTTGCTTTGCCTGTTGAGGGTATACCTTATGTCATCTACACTGATGCATCCCGACAAGGCTTAGGGTGTGTTCTTATGCAAGACAGAAAAGTGATCGCCTATGCTTCTCGACAATTGAAACCTAATGAAGCTAATTGGCCTACGCATGATCTCGAGCTGGCTGCCATAGTTCATGCTTTGAAGATCTGGCGACATTACCTCTATGGAGAAAAGTTTGAAGTCTTTTCTGATCACAAGAGTCTGAGATATTTGTTGACTCAGAAGGATCTAAACTTGCGACAACGTAGGTGGATGGAATATCTTAAAGATTACAATTTCACCATTACCTATCATCCTGGTAAAGCAAATGTTGTAGCTGATGCTTTAAGTCGCAAGAAGGATGCTGTTTGTGCTGCTCTGAGATGTTCTGTGTGGGAAAACCTTGAACATGTTGCTAGTTGGAGGCCTCAACCTGTTGCTTCAGTAGATGAAGATAAGTTATGTGTTCACATGGCTAGTTTGTCTGTTACTCCAACCTGGATCTCAGAAGTTGTGTCTGCACAGTTGGAGAGTTCCGAGCTGGAAGAGTTGAAAGCTTTAGCTGGGAGACCGCAATCTGACTTCTCTATCGGAGTGGATGGTGCTATCCGCTTTAGACAAAGGTTGTGGATACCTGATGTTGGTGATCTGAGACAGAAGGTTTTGAGTGAGGCTCATGGTTCCAAGTACACTATTCACCCTGGCACAACCAAGATGTACAAGGACCTACAGCGAAGTTTCTGGTGGAAGAATATGAAGAATGATATAGCTCTGTTTGTGGCAAGATGCTTGACATGTCAGCAAGTCAAGATTGAACATCAGCGACCTGGTGGTCTTCTTCATCCTCTTGAAATTCCAGAATGGAAATGGGAAAAGATCACAATGGACTTTGTTACTGGTTTCCCTAAGTCCAAGAGAGGTTTTGATGCTGTTTGGGTAGTGATTGATCGGCTTACTAAATCTGCTCATTTCTTGCCTTTCAAATCTACGCATAAAGTTGCTGAGATGGCTCAGTTATATGTGGAGTGGATAGTTCGTCTGCATGGTGTCCCTGCTGTGATAGTTTCTGATCGAGACCCGAAATTTACTTCTCGTTTGTGGGGTCAGATTCAGGAAGAGATGGGTACTGATCTGCGTTTCAGCACTGCTTACCATCCGCAAACTGATGGTCAGTCCGAGAGAACAGTTCAGATTCTGGAGGACTTGCTTCGTGCCTGTGTGATGGATTGGGGTGGTGCTTGGGATCGATATCTACCATTAGCAGAGTTTGCTTACAACAATAGCTACCAAGCCAGTATTGGTATGCCACCTTTCGAAGCTCTCTATGGTAGACCTTGTCGTTCACCTTTGCACTGGGATGATGTTGGTGAGCATTCCCTGGTGAAGACTGATGACATGCAGATGATGCTTGAGAAGATACAGTTGATAAAGAAACGGATGAAAGCTGCTCAAGACCGACAAAAGATGTATGCTGATAAAAGAAGGTCTGATGTAAGCTTCTTAGTGGGTGACTATGCTTTTCTGAAGATCAAGCCTATACGTTCTATTGCAAGGTCTAAAGTAAAAGGCAAGTTGAGTCCTCGCTATGTTGGACCATTTGAGATCTTAGATAAAGTGGGAGATTGTGCATATCGCCTAGCTTTGCCTCCTGCTTATGACAAGATTCACAACGTGTTCCATGTTTCTGTGCTGAGGAAGTATGTTAAGGATCCGTCTCATATGCTCTCCATTGAACCTGTGGAGATTAATGAGAACCTGACATATGAAGAGCTACCTGTGAAGATCCTTGACTCCCGAGTGAAGCAGCTGAAGAATAAGGAGATAGAGTTAGTAAAAGTTTTGTGGAGGTACCATGGTTTAGAAGAAACCACCTGGGAGTTGAGAGATGAGATGTTACGTACTCACCCTTCCCTTTTTGTATGAGATTTCGGGGACGAAATCCTTTTAAGGGGTGGAGTGCTGTAACATACTGAAAACTCTTTGTACCTCTTTGTACTCTTTTCTATAAGCTTTAATCTCCATTTTCATTCCTTTTGTACTTGGTCTTGATTTAAAGAGAAATTTGGATAGTTATTGGTTAAATATTTCCCATATAATCTTATTTCAAGGTTCATGTACAAATGACTCAGTTAGATTTAGACAAGGGTTTAATATGCAATTTCACCTTAAGAAATAAAAAGGGGATAAAATAATTCGTCCTAGAATCTTCCAGTGTTTCCTAGAATATAAGAAATAAGAAGGAAATCCGAATTTTATAAAAGAAAGAAGATAAATATAATAAGTAAAAGAAATATGAGAAAATATGAGTAAAGAAGATAATTACAAAGATTTTGTAACAAACAAGATAATTTGAAACTATCATGATAATTTGATAGTCTAATTCGTTTACTTGAGGAAAGAGTAACTTAAGGGTCAAGTATTATTTAAAATAAAAATATTAATAACATTATCAAAGGAAGATGGGAAATAAGCCAATAAAAAGAAATAAAATACTTAATGCTCTCAAATTAGGGAAATAACTTCAAATTCGTATTCTAGACATAAAAATAAGACTCTGTGCAAATTTGCAATTAATTTGGATGACATATGAATAAATAGGAAAATAGGAGAGAGAAAGAGTGTAGAAAGTTCTAATTAATTTAATAAATAAAAAGATAATGTCATATTGAGAAGATAATTGCAAAATCGTGTTTCAAATCATTAAGAAAACTTAAGGGTGAAGTTACATAATGTTATCACTCCTTTTGAGGAGGAGAGAGAAAAAGGCATATAAATTAATTCACCTAATAAACTTTCTCAAAATGAAAAACTAACTCCATATTTGGATTCTACGCGTCGAAATAAGTCAGAATATGAATTTTCATAATTTTTGGGCAACGTTTGAGCCTCCAAAATAAGAAAGAGAAAAACATTTAAAATATAATAGTTTTAATCAACTTTTGCTCAGGGATATTTCCCTCACCTAATGCGCGATCGAACGGCCCAGGTTGCTCGAGGGACCCGCGTCCATTGATCCAACGGTGCGCGGTCATCTCCTACCTTGAGTCGGTTTAGGCAACAGGCTTAGATTTTTCGTTTTCTTAAAATCGCAATATCTCGAGATTTACTCAACGTTTTCCATTGATTTTTGTTGCATTAGTTTCCTTGCGAGATTTCGCACCGGATTATCCCAACTTTTGCGAGTTTTATTGCGTATTTGGGAAACGCCCAAGTTGGCCGCCGACCTCCTTTCCTTGCTCTTACCCACATCCTAGTTTAGGGTTCCTTGCCTATAAATATCTATACCCTCGCAAACGTAATCACCTTAGCAACCTGTTCGTGCTTCTAATTTGGAGTTTCGTCGACGTTTGGACCTCCGACGAGCCGCCGTTTGTTCTGTTCTTGCGGCGCTCCTCCCTCTCTGTTCCGGCCACCTCGGTTCAAATTGCAGGTATCATTCTCTTCGTCTTCTCGTTCTCGTTCTTTTGAGTATCTAAACGCGAGATTTGGTTGAGTATTTTGGTTTTGCCCAAAACCGGAGCCGAGCTCCTGTTCTCGTCGTCGGGCGAGAGGAGGAAGAAGATGGGGTGGTGTTTTACCGTTTTGCCCCTCCGTCTCCTTTCTTTTCTTTTTCTCGCGCACGGTTTTCTCGACCTTTTGCTGGTCTGCCCGACCGCACCGCGCGGCTGGTGGCGGGCGACCGCGGATCGCGGGTCGCCGCCGCCAAGCGCTGGTCACCGCTCGGCCATCCGGCTTGCCTACGTGGCAGGCTGTGATTGGTCGAGGCTAAATAATTTTTATTAATTAATCTGATGGTCAAAATTTAAAAATAAATAGTGTTTTGAAATCAGGAAAACGAGATCTATCCAATAAAAATATTTTTGAAATTTGATTTTGAGTTTTGCGAAAAAGTGTTTTTAATATCAAATTAATTAATTTAAAATCCCTAAAATTAACCCTAAAAATCTATATTTCCAAAATATACAATATTATATGTTATTTTGATCAAGAAAACCTAACTAAGACGATTATGAGGTTTTTGAGGTCTGGATCGAAGGTTTGTACAAAAAGTTAGTAAATTAGGGTTTCTAATCTTATAAGTGAATACATGTAATACTAATAAATGAATATAATGATATATTAGGAAGTTTGGATCTTTAGTTCGTGAGAAGGTCTGATAAGGGAAGCTAGGACATCTGTGGCAAAGGTATGTGTATGAGTTTAGTAGGGATTTTGCTTGTTATGAGTCATGTTGTACATCTACCTATCAGTTGGGAATACTTAATCCAATACCTAGATTTTTCTTATGAGGTTTAATTGATCCAAACCATTGTATATCTTTGAAACTTAAATTGTCCTATTTGCCTCCATATCAGTTATAATACTCTCTTGTTTGGGTATTTATGCCCCATTGCCATGTTGAATATATTTTGCTATTTCTTGCCATAAATCCTTTAGCATGAAATTAAATGTTCTATTTAAATTTTAAGTAGTGGTACTTATGTACAACCACCCATAGAGGGCATGTATAAAATCGCCCTAGGGGAATGTTTATTATTCTCCCCATTAGAAATTTGTAGGTGATTTGGAAATGTTTATAATTCTTCCCTCACCTAAGGTTAGAGGTTCGGTAGGTGCCTCAACCCTACTTAGTTAGATAGACATATTAATAAGCATGCTAAAATCCTTTATTATCTTTGTTAATGGCAAGTTCTTTAATGAAAACCTCATACTCTTTGATATCCTTTTACACCAAATACTTGACTAGTTTCCTTGTTACATCTTTTCTTTGCTATTGGATAGACTAGTAGTGTAACACATACTTTTCTTTGTTTTCCCTCTTGCTGGGTGCCTTCCCAACCACCCAGGTGTTGGAGCTTTTCAAGGAGAAGGAAGGACTTAAAGAAAGATTCCCTGCTGTGTTCGTTTGCTGGTGAAGAAGGATGGCTAGGTTGCTATAGCTTGATCCTCTATGCTATCTTATCTTTTCTTTTAGAAAACAATGATGTAATAAACAATACAGCCAATAGAAGGCTTGTTATTTCTTTTCTTTCCGCTGCTATTGACATTTTATTATGTATCTGGAATCATGCTTATTTAATTGGATTATTATGCAATCATCCTCAAAAGTCTCAATTTTTGTTAAAAACTTGTGGATGTTGTATTTCCTTTAAATTTTAGTAAGGAGGTGATCTCGCCTCTTTACAGCACTGTTGTAACATACTGAAAACTCTTTGTACCTCTTTGTACTCTTTTCCATAAGCTTTAATCTCCATTTTCGTTCCTTTTGTCCTTGGTATTGATTTAAGAGAAATTTAGATAGTTATTGGTTAAATATTTCCCATATAATCTTATTTCAAGGTTTCATGTACAAATGACTCAGTTAGATTTTGACAAGGGGTTTAATATGCAATTTCACCTTAAGAAATAAGAAGGGGATAAAATAATTCGTCCTAGAATCTTCTAGTGTTTCCTAGAATATAAGAAATAAGAAGGAAATCCGAATTTTGTAAAAGAAGGAAGATAAATATAATAAGTAAAGGAAATATGAGAAAATATGAGTAAAGAAGATAATTACAAAGATTTTGTAACAAACAAGATAATTTGAAATCATCATGGAAATTTGATAAAGTAATTCGTTTCCTTGAGGAAAGAGTAACTTAAGGGTCAAGTATTATTTAAAATAAAAATATTAATAACATTATCAAAGGAAGATGGGAAATAAGCCAATAAAAAGAAATAAAATACTTAATGCTCTCAAATTAGGGAAATAACTTCAAATTCGTATTCTAGACATAAAAATAAGACTCTGTGCAAATTTGCAATTAATTTGGATGACATATGAATAAATAGGAAAATAGGAGAGAGAAAGAGTGTAGAAAGTTCTAATTAATTTAATAAATAAAAAGATAATGTCATATTGAGAAGATAATTGCAAAATCGTGTTTCAAATCATTAAGAAAACTTAAGGGTGAAGTTACATTAATTTTAGATAATGTTACCACTCCTTTTGAGGAGGAGAGAGAAAAAGGCATATTAACTAATTCACCTAATAAACTTTCTCAAAATGAAAAACTAACTCCATATTCGGATTCTACGCGTCGAAATAAGTCATAATATGAATTTTCATAATTTTTGGGCAACGTTTGAGCCCCCAAAATAAGAAAGAGAAAAAGGATTAAAAATCTAATAGATTTTAAAATCGGTTTTTGCTCAGGGATATTTCCCTGATCTAACGTGAGATCAAACGGTCCAGGTTGATTAGTGGACCCGTGTCCACTGATCCGATGATCCACGATCGTCTTCAACCTCGAGTTAGATTAGGAAACAGGTTGTTTTTCTCGTTTTCTTATAATTGTGATAACTCGAGATTTACTCGACTATTTTCTCTGATTTTTGTTGCAATGGATTCCTTGCAAGATTTCGCATAGGGTTATCCTAAGTTTTTTTGAGTTTTGTTGGGTATTTGTGAAACCCCCAAAGTGGCCGCCGACCTTCTCTTTGGTTTTCTATCAAACCCTAACCCTGGCCAACCTTGCCTATATATAACCTAACCCCTGGCTCCGCGATCACCTTAGCCACTCCCCCGTACCCTTAATTTCTGAATTGGTCGACGTTTGGACCTCCAACGAGCCGCCGTTTGTTCTGCTCTTGCGGCGCTCCTCTCTCTCTGTTCCGGCCACCTCGGTTCAAATTGCAGGTATCATCCTCTTCGTCTTCTCGTTCTCGTTCTTTTGAATATCTAAACGCGAGATTTGGTTGGGTATTTTGGTTTTGCCCAAAACCGGAGCCAAGCTCCTGTTCTCGTCGTCGGGCGAGAGGAGGAAGAAGATGGGGTGGCGTTTTACCGTTTTGCCCCTCCGTCTCCTTTCTTTTCTTTTTCTCGCGCACGGTTTTCTCGACCTTTTGCTGGTCTGCCCGACCGCACCGCGCGGCTGGTGGCGAGCGACCGCGGATCGCGGGTCGCCGCCGCCAAGCGCTGGTCACCGCTCGGCCATCTAGCTTGCCTACGTGGCAGGCTGTGATTGGTCGAGGCTAAATAATTTTTATTAATTAATCTGTTGGTCAAAATTTAAAAATAAATAGTGTTTTGAAATCAGGAAAATGAGATCTATCCAATAAAAATATTTTTGAAATTTGATTTTGAGTTTTGCGAAAAAGTGTTTTTAAAATCAAATTAATTAACTTAAAAATCTCTAAAAATTTACCGTAATATTTATATTTCCAAAATATACAATATTATATGTTATTTTGATCAGGAAAACCTAACTAAGTCGATTATGAGGTTTTTGAGGTCTGAATCGAAGGTTTGTACAAAAAAGTTAGTAAATTAGGGTTTTAAATCTTATAAGTAAATATATGCAATTCTAATAAATGAATTAAATGATATATTAGGAAGTTTGGATCTTTAGTTCGTGAGAAGGTCTGATAAGGGAAGCTAGGACGTCTGTGGCAAAGGTATGTGTATGAGTTTAGTAGGGATTTTACTTGTTATGAGTCATGTTGTACATCTACCTATCAGTTGGGAATACTTAATCCAATACCTAGATTTTCCTTATGAGGTTTAATTGATCCAAACCATTGAATATCTTTGAAACCTAAATTGTCTTATTTGCCTCAATATCAGTTATAGTACTCTCTTGTTTGGATATTTTATGCCCCATTGCCATGTTGAATATATTTTGTTTATTCTTGTCATAAATCTCTTAGCATGAAATTAAATGTTCTATTTAAATTTTAAGTAGTGGTACTTATGTACAACCACCCATAGAGGGCATGTATAAAATCGCCCTAGGGGAATGTTTATTATTCTCCCCATTAAAAATTTGTAGGTGACTTGGAAATGTTTATAATTCTTCCCTCACCTAAGGTTAGAGGTTCGGTAGGTGCCTCAACCCTACTTAGTTAGATAGACATATTAATAAGCATGCTAAAATCCTTTATTATCTTTGTTAATGGCAAGTTCTTTAATGAAAACCTCATACTAACTGATATCCTTTTACACCAAATACTTGACTAGTTTCCTTGATACATCTTTTCTTTGCCTTGGATAGATTAGTAGAGTAACACATACTTTTTCTTTGTTTTTCCCTCTTGCTGGGTGCCTTCCCAACCACCCAGGTGTTGGAACTTATCAAGGAGAAGGAAGGACTTAAAGAAAGATTCCTTGCTGTGTTCGTTTGCTTGTGAAGAAGGATGGCTAGGTTGCTATAGCTGATCCTCTATGCTATCTTATCTTTTCTTTTAGAAAGCAATGATGTAATAAACAATAATGCCAATAGAAGGCTTGTTATTTTTCTTTCCGCTGCTATTGACATTTTATTATGTATCTGGAATCATGCTTATTTAATTGGATTATTATGCAATCATCCTCAAAAGTCTCAATTTGTGTTAAAAACTTGTGGATGTTGTATTTCCTTTAAATTTTAGTAAGGAGGTGATCTCGCCTCTTTACAGCATGTCTCAATTTGGGTCCACAAGGTTGTTTCAAACTTGAAGAGCCATTGGTGTGCTTCCCTACAATCCTATATCCAAAGCTCTCGTTGCCTCCATGGTTGTACAGGGTAGGGAGGTCCAAGGCGGTGAAGACACATAGTATTAGCAAGGGAATGCTTCAATAAGTTCCATAGAGGTTATCAGACCAAGTGCAGAAAATGTAAAGGAAAGAGGGTGTTGCAAACCCCATCATCAATGAAAACATGCATAAAACAGGGGAAGGACACTCGATGCATCAAACCATTGTCAGAAATGGAAAGGGAACTAGTCGAGGGTTGAAAAATGATCATGAAGATCAAATGAAGGTTGAGGATTGGTTACCTTGGTCGAAGGATCCTAAGACTCCATGGTGTCAAGCACATGCTAGGGCAGGTGCTGGCCCTCCATCGTTCATCGATTGGGGCTAACCTAGGGTGAGAAAACTATTAGAAAGAACAGAAGAGGCATCATGGATGCTTACGATGGAAATGCAAATAAGGTTGCATCGTAGACGGAGGTGCGATGGTAGAAGCCAGAGAAGGAAACAGAATAGGTGATGGTGAGTTTGGGTGCTGGAGGAGAAATTGACAGAGGAGGGGGTGAAAGGCAAGCTCCAAGGATCATTTACAATCCCTTATATGGGTGTCAGGAGGTATGTGGTGCTCTCTAGAAGGCGAGAGGGAAAACTCTAATTGGGTGTTTCTCACACAGACCAAATAGGAAGGTGAATAATATCTCAATGGAAACAAGAGAGAGAGATAGAGACAAACATGTAGGAGGAAAAATCTCATGAGACGATTGAGAGATGAGAGAGAATGAATCATCAAAAGGAAAACACAACATCTGGCTCTTGTTCGCAAAATAAACGGAGGAAGGTGATGATCGAAAGGCCATTAGATCGAGCGGATCAAATTCCTGGTTATTGTATGGAGTGCGGGCAAAGGAAGGTAGAAGAAAGAAGAGTGTGAAATGAAAAAAAACCTAATCATAGGTTTAATAATTGCATTAATTGAATTCGCCGTTAAATCTTAATCAAACTTATATACAAACTTTCCCAATAGATTTGAAGGGTCAAACTAAGTCAAAACAAAACCAAATTTAGACGACAAGTTAATTAGGTGGTCTTAATCCTTCCTACATGATAAGATTGAGGTTTTAAATATCTTTTGTCCATAATTTCTATATTGGTCATTTACTTAATTTTCATGCATTAAAAGATGAGATAATTACCAGATGATCACTTATTATGCACTCAATATTTATGTCATATATCTTTTATGCCTTTTGGGGAAATATTCTCTTAGAGGAGAGAGAAAGAGTGAAAAATGTTGTTTCCCTTTTATGTTAAAAGCTATTAAGAGAATAGAAAACTTCTTGTTTAAGTCATCCAACATATATTTTTGAATTCTAACTCTTTTATCTTGCTCTTGTGTTTCCTTTAAGCATCCTAAATGGTATGAAAGAGAAAATGGAAATGGAAAACTAATATTCATCATTTTGAGTTAATCGCAACAGATTATGGCATATGTGTAACAGAAAGTGTATTTTTACTTTTCTTTTATTTTTTCACTTAATTATTTTATAAGAAATATCATTTCATGGTCTTTTTACGTTAAGTCCCTCAATTATCCTTATTTAATAAAACTACATTCAAAGTTTGAAATTTATTGTAAAAATTGAGATGTTACACTTTGTCTCTATTTTCCATAATATGAAGCTCTCATTTAGGTTTGGGATTCCGATAATGAATCCCTACATAATGTTTGAAACATGAATGTTAGTACCATTATTAATCCACCAAGAATTAGAAGGAACATAAGTAAGATTTAATTCAAAATAAATAATGAAATACTTTTGGTTACCTTTCTTTTCGAATCATTTTTAAGTTTGATGCAGTCCTTCTAAAAATGTCCATGCTCCTTACAAAACTTGTGCAAGTCCTTCTTTTTCTTCTTAAATGTGTGATCATCATTATTATATTTGAATGGTTCCCTTTTTGACCAATATTATTCTTTTCTCGTCTTTATATTGAACTCCTTGGATAAAATAAGCTACCTTAATTCCTTATTTATTCAACTTATCCTCCTCTTGAACCAGTTTGTGAGCCAGCTCATATATTGGCTACTTATCCATGATAGTTTTGCAATGAATCTAGAATAACCTATAATGAGGAGGTAAACTATTTAGGACAAACTAGACAAGAAAGGAATCATCTATCATCATCCCTAAAATCTTTAGTTTTTCTATAAGGCTGGTCATTTCAAGGACATATTCATGCATTGAGTGTGTGCCATCAAACTTCATGGCTGTAATTTCTACCAATAATTTTCCAGCAAGGGATTTATCTACGATCTTAAATCTAAGTTTGACTTTCTTTAGACACTATTTTACACTTTTTGCCTTAGATGGGTATATTTCAATGTTTTTACCAATAGTCATTCATAGAAACATCATACTTAGTCTATCAGACATCTCTCAAGCATCATCAGAAATTATCTGAGTAGGGTACTTACATCTCTAAGTGTGTTAGGTTTGTCTTTAATAAGACAATCATTCAGTTTCATTAGCCTCAGGTAAACTTAACTTTCTCTTTCCAATCAAAGTAGTTGGTTCTGTAAAGCGTGAGAAAGAGTTGATATATGAATTAAGTTGAGAGTGTATTATTTTTGCTACAATAGAGAAAAAAAATTAATAAGACTGCAATCTATAAAACAGTACATGCATCACATGTACTCCTATGAGTAGTCATTATATTTTCTACACGTTACATTTTGAATATAATCTACATTTGGGTGATTGTATACTTGTAATAGAGAAAATGATCAAATTCATATCAAAAATAGTATCTAACTATTAGGATCACCGTGGTGAAGCTAACTATTAATACACAATTATAATGATCCAAAATACCATATCATTGCAATAGATCATGCATATGGTAAAAATGACACTAATGAAAAAAAACAAAGTCCATGTAAGCCATCTTGATGGGACATGGTATCATAATTTTGTTAACTCTTGCATATAATAAAAATGGAAAAAACACAAAATTAAACAACAAAGATCTAACTATATGGACTGCATTCTGTCTTCCACACCCTTATCGGTCTTTGTCTTTAGGCTTCTTAGACGCCATCCTCTAGTCTTATGAAACACCACTTTTATTGAGACTGAATATGGCAAATAAGTTATGAAAATTAAAAAAAATGGTCTCCTAGGATTTTACGATAATGTCACACAATCATTGTCATGATTAAACTTAATATTTGGGAACTTAAACATTTGAAAAAAAATCATAATGGTAGGATCAAAAGGGTGTTATAAAATAGATTTGTATCAAACAATATACAAGAATTACCATTAATTGTGGAATCATAATTTATACACAATCATGTGTCTAAGTCACATATTAGTTTAATTCTTTATGATTATCTTAATATCTTTAAACAATATAGTTATCACATTAATATGACCATAAGAGTGATTAGTATCACCTTTTGCTCATCTTGGTAAGCAATAGTTTTAGATCTTGATCTTTCCTTGTTTGCTGACGTAGCCTCCGGAAGTAGAAACATCAATAGCGGCTTGAGGCGAAGTTGATGGCTAAAACGCCTATGCGCGAAGTGGAATGCCAATCACATATGAGTCAGACAGAGCCACATGTAAAATCACCCATCTAAGTAAAGAGGTGGATGAGATTCTAGTCTCTCCTTATAACCTAAACATGAGTGTATTGTGTTTTGCTTTAGGGTCTTTCAGATGATGAAATATCAGCTTTTGCAGACTAAGAGTGTACCAAAAAACTATGCAGGATTCATAATGGGATGGGAGAAAATTCCTACTAGTTTCTAGAGTCTCATGTTTATTTGCACAAAAACTACATTTAGGACGGTACTTACTCAATGTCCCAGCCAGTCATGTGAGACTTTGCAGATCTAGAATTCTAACCTTATGCCAAGACCTACGGGCCAAGGGACAGTCTCAAGTAAATAGTTTATATTGGGCGCACGCCTCCCAAAAGGTAAAGGAGGGTGCAAAGGTTTTCTCAGGCCATACATAGATTGGTCCTCGAGTGCAAAGGCAGAAGAAAACTTGACTGCAAGACCCACCCGTCAAGCAGGGACGAAAGTCGGACCCAAGTATTTATGCAGTATAAGCGCTCCTACCCGCCAACACATGCTCCCCACTTTGGTTAAGCAACAACGTATCCAGCCTCTCTTGCTTTCCAAGAACACCAACTAGTCACCAATAAAATCCATCCCCCGTTTGGTTTACTGGAAGGGACTAACAAAGGATGTGAGAAGGAAAGGAATGGAAAGGTACATGTTATGGGATGGAGTGTTTGTTTTCTCATCTTATGTTTGGATGTAACCATAGGTTAACCAATGTCCGAATGCGGAGAATAATGAATTGCTCCTTCATTGCCCTGCCTGGAGAGGAGAGATGGTAGGTTTTGTTCTAAGCTGAGTGAAAGCAAAAGCAAAAACGAACACAACTTGCAGAGCAGAAATGTTTATGAGAACGATAGAATTAGGTAGGTGTTTCATTCCTTGTCTGCATAATTAAAAGAAATAAAAAATTCTCCTCAACATTCATATGTATAATTGAAAGAAGGCAACATAAAGAAAAAGATGGAGGCCTCGGCATTGCGTACATGACGGCTTTAGATAGCGTGAGTGATGGCTTTAGATCGACATATCAGAGAATAGAGAAAAGAACCTTGCAACGAGAAAGCTTGTGAGGGACGGTCTAGGTGGAGGGAAGAAGAATCGAAGGACCAATGGAGGGGGCAAGAATTGAGGGAGTCTCCCTGACAGAGAGAAGAGTACGATGATCCCGATGGACACGGGCGTTGAAGGGTACGATGCTTTTTTATTCTCACGCAATACCTGGGTTAACTGCAGAATATGAAAGTTCCAGTGAATTGCGACTCTACTCCCTTCCAAATGCAATCTTAAAATAATATTTATCCAAACAAATATGGGATTCACTTATCAATAGGATTAAAATCATGTCCTACTTAATATCCCGCAAACCAAACGGGCCTCAGCGTATCAGCCATAGACACAAATCACGTGCTTGTACATAGTGTTTATATTTAACTATTTGACCAAGCATATGTATATTGCTCACCTAAAAGATATTCTTTTATATAATAGTGAATTAAACTCTAAGAAACATTGGTGATTGATAAAACATTGTATCTGAATAGGTGAATTTTTTTATGCCGTTCGTCAATTCAACTAAATAGTTCTATGTATAGAATATAATATACCAAGTAAATAACCTAGATGGAAGCAAATCACAATAAGTTGTAACTTTTAACATTATATTCCTCTACAATTTTCAAAATTTATTGTGAAAAGTTGGTTACATATTATTTATTCATTATTGTGACTCGATCCTATCTTTTGTTGCATACAAACATGAGATAGGAAAGTGAACATTCCATCCTTGAAGTGTACCTTCCTATCTTATCATGTTCTACATCCTTTTCTAGTCCTTTCTAACATACCTAATTTGGCATTAGAGTTTTAAAGGATTTGATTTGAGTTGTCCATGAACAGTTTAGATACCCTTTGTTAAAACATTTTAGAAATAACACAGTCTCAACGAAAATAAATTTCCTTTTTAAATCATATAATTGAAGAAGAAAAAAAACTAATTAATTCTTTTGGGTAAAAAACTAATTAATTTCTTTCATTAAAGTATGTGAAAGGTTGTATTGTCGAATATTTTTTCTATAATAAATAGGAATGAACATTGATGCCACCCTAACTTTGGATCTACGAATTGACTGAAGAAAACAACTGACTTCCCAAAAATGTCCAAATGCTCTCGTTGTCATCATAAATTCGGCACTGGCAGTCGGTTGTTCAAGACGCCAAAAAACTTGACACGATACTACTCAAATTCTATCCGAATGATCAAAAGCTGGTTAGCCTTGCTTAGATACGCTGGCATAAATGGAGCTTAGATGCTGGCTCATCAGCACAAAAAGGAACATTAAAACCACAATAATTTTTAAATCAAGATTATAGGAAATGTTCGTTAAAATATAGCGTCGTGTCAGTTGCAGTGCGAGAAAAAAGGACGGGGAAGTTACATTTTAAGAGCAAACACTAGAAGTTAGGAAACGAACGGTTAAAAACATTAATATGTGATAATTCTGAAAGTTCAAATTGTTGTTTTGCACTAGTTAGTTGGTCCATGTCGATTTACTGCAGGTTCAATATCCAACCGGAAATCTCGAAGGGAAATCTGTAGCAATAATTAAAGGGCTTCTTTCATAGTTCTAGTAGTCCTATAATTAGTCTGCACCTCTCCTCACAAAGAAAAGTCATCAAAATATAATACAACTGTAGTTCTAAAAATGTTGTACTTAATTCGTTAATGGCTCCAAACAGCACATCATTTAACAAAAGTTGCCGTTTAAAATACAATCAAATTGTGTGTAAACACTAATGTGATTTTTTAATGAACATGTCATGTATGTTGTATGTATACATACGATATTTTTTTTGCTAACTCAACTAGCAGCTCGTATGCTTAGCATGTTCCTTTTCCGAATAATGTATGGCTTTTGAAAAGCAGAGGGATTTAAAAGCTTTGGATTCAAGGATCAAAGGCGGTCAGCGGAAGACGGCTACGAGAAAGAAGTTGCACAATTGCAGTGTATAATGTCACCGCTATTGGCGGTAAAATTGGATCTAGATAAAAACGGAGGACAAAAGCCTTCATCAGGAGAGGGGGGAAACAATGGTAAAATAGAGGGATATAATTGCAATATTATGTAATTTTATTTACCATCATATTATCATAAAACTATTTCAATGTGTGTTGAATAAGTAGGTTTTGAGCAAAGTGATGAATTTGCAGCCACAACTTCGGTCTAAGTTAAGAATCATATTCATCTATTTCTTAATGATCATCATGATATTTTATTAAAATAAGAAGATAGGAATATACTTCATATCACAGGAAAGTGAATACCATATCATCCAATCATATTCATCTTCCATACAAGAGAATCATTGGAATCAAACCTAAGTGTTCAGAAAGAAATTGATAAATAAGTCTCTATCACCACCACACCAAGGACCACTTTGGGGGCAGTTTCCACAGAATTTCTTAAGCCAACAAAAATTTCCACAGAATTTCTTAAGCCAACAAAATTCGATGCGCTTAGCATTGCGTTGCCTGAACAAAGCATGCGTCCTGGTTGTGCTGGTGTAGCCTGATTGACTATATATTTGCTATGTAGAAGAAAGGGCTGGGAAGTTCTCAGCCGACTGTATTTCTGCGTAATATATCTCTATATCCCACTGTAATAAAAAGGCAGAGGTACTGTCAGCTTTGCCTAATCGATCCGTAAAGCTCTTTAACTGTACGTTTGGGTGCTTCAGTGCGGCTGATGATCTCCACAACTTTGTAGGAAGATTCCGTACATGCTACTGCTTCCACAGCAACTTCTGCAACTAGATCTCGTGATATAGATCCTTCATAAAGGGTATCCTACAAAATTCAAATTTCATGAGGATATGCTACGATCTTATGAGTACTACAAGAGGAGTGATGTGGTCTGCATAAAGTTACCTCTGGTTCCATTACTATATTTCCGAGTGGGGGATCATTCTTTAATCCTCCGGGCCTTATAATTGTATAGTTTATGCCAGACTTCCTGATATACTGTTCAGCTTGTAGTTTAGCAATTAGTACAAGCCCAAAAACATTTAGTATAATGTATGCTGGATTCAAGATTTGGCCCATTGCGGCTCCATTAACTAAGATGGAACTGATGAGAATAAACCTTTTAACTCCAACTTTATCGCATGCTTTCACAAGGTTCACTGTGCCAAAGTAGTCTACCTGCAAATGACAACTTATGATATCATATTCGTAGCGTATATCTAGTTCTTCTGTCAAACACCATTGCCTATAAGAAAAACATTAACTTTCAAACTAACCTTGAAATATAGTCGAAGAGTTCTAAATCTAGCTGGTCTATATATCTTTTAACATGTACTCAGCGTAACCATGCGTTCAGAGAGTAAATTTCAAATAAGGAACTTTTTTTATATGTATATCATATAACTGCATTAGAACATATCACAAAACCATCAAAAACCGTTTAAGTATTATTAATAATCCCCTCACATCATCCTAGACACAACCGGCCACGCTTGTCTTTCTATGCTGCATTTTTTAGCAGAAAAAACCAGTGGAGTGAAATCAACACACAAGGCAATCCAAGGAACTACAAGATAGAGAGCAGCCTTGAACATGTAAAACCAGTGTTATCAAAATCCGGTTGGACCTTTCGGTCCGACCGGTCGGACCTTGAACCGGCATCCCTACTGGTTCGGTTATTGTATAAACCCTGTAATACCGGTCCAACCAGTCAGATGGCCAGTCCAACTTGTCAGACCTGACCGGCTACACCGGTTTGATTAACCAAAACTTCTATTTCTGCCAATGAGTGGGTGACTATAATTTCCTCCCCACCTCTCAACACGTGACCCATTCTTGGGCATAACACAAACAAAAACCCACACTCCCAGTTTTCACAACCCTAACTCTCATGAGAACTTCTGCTCTACCTGATGTAAAGGAGTCTAATTAAGTTTAGGATCATATTATGTTAATGAACTTTGGAATTCGAAGTATCAATTTGTATGAAACACTAGTATGTTGTGATGTTTGAGGTTATGACTTTATTGTGGGTTTTATAAATTGTACTTATGCCTTCATCATAGTTGAACTAGCTCACATTTTGCCTATATTTTCTATATTTTTAGCATATTAACGTTATTTTTTATTCGTTACCCATGTTCCGGTTAACCGGGAACCAGTAGCCTCACCGGTTCGATGACCGGTCTGGTTCTGATAACATTATGTAAAACTCTCCCTAACGTGGGATGAGAAAAGCTAACATGCTATTTGACATTTTAACCATTATAATCATAAAAGGACAAGTTTATCTGAATTTTGGTTACCAACAAAATTTTATAAATATCACTGGAATTTCCTATTCCCAGACTCCAGTTACTTTTACAAAAAGCAATACGGCTATAGTCCCAGTAATGCCCTCGTGCAGGATCATGGTGGTGTGAATGTCACTTCTGCAGGAAATTTTAGGTAATGAGCCCACAGGGTCACATTCCATGACAATACTGGTGCTGGCTATCTAACTCAGTCGTATTCTTGTACCCACCAGGTTATTGGAATGACATTTTTTTTTACCTAGTATATTGGAGAGAGTTGTCGTATTTTTCTATGGAAGGATAAAAGGATATGGATGGAGGAAGCTGCAAATCCCAATCACATGATGTAGAACTAGAGGAAGAGAGGACAGTATAAGTAGTGAATCAATACAGGATTTAAAACGATATGCTATCCCAATATCCCATTCAAGTTGGAGCATGGATGTGTAACATGCCTGGCTTGTTCTAGAGCTCTTGAACAAGCTTCCTAGTAAGAGGCCTTATATAGATCTTAGCAGTTTGATCCTACATCTCTAGGAGAGTAGTAATTTTCTGTCACTGCAACATCATGCACAGAGTGGCAGTCTACTTCAATATAGATAGTCCTATCATGACAAAAGGATATGTGCTAGGTGGCTGCACAGTACATGTCATTGTAGTCTCAGTATCTGATGTCAAAACTCAGCTAGTACAACTTTGATGTGTATCATGGCTTGCTATTCTGTTTATGGACTCAAATCTCCCACACCGTTTAGTTTCTTGTTGCATTAATTAATTGAACTACCACCAACAAAGGTACAATAGGCAGATGTGTATCGTCTATCACAACACAGCCGGAGTAATCAGCACAATATCCAAACGAGCCAAAGTGACCATTTTTCTTGTACAGTTACCCTAGACCAAGAGATTCTTAGATGCTAGAGGTTATATAGATTATTGACAAGTGGGTCTAATGTGACATGCCCATATGCAAATGGGACTGAAGTATTTAGGCCCATTAGGATTTGGTCAAATATGTGCTGCTACATAAATAAATTGTTCTAAAACTATGTCAAAATTTATATGAATGTTCATTCTTGTTGATATGCGTGCAAATATTATATACCTAATACGATATTCCAGCTGGACCTGCTAGTTGTGCATTAATTCATATAATAGATCTTGAGATCATTTAGGAGACTGGGATGTCTACTCTATACAATACATGACAAAGGGTAGCATTGGTACTTAGTAGTCTTATTTCATGAATGGGCATTATACACGAAAAATGGATGGACTTATATGTCTTTTTTGTAAGTTGTATTGGAGAAAAAGAAACACGGCTTATTCTATGGATATTATTCTTTAGTGTTTTTATTCTATGGATACTAAGTACCAATTTTTTTATTATTCTTTAGTGTAGTAGTTATACAGTTGCCATTTCTTTTTTGAGTTAATCTTTATTTAAGTGAGATTTTTTTATTTTGCAGTTGTGTGTGTATGTGTATACATATATCGCTCATTAAAATATTTTAAAAAATGATGTATCCATCACTGTATCCGTGTCCTTTATTTTTCAAAATTGTTGTATCACATGTCTATGTCTGTATATGTGTCTGTGTCTAATCTGTGTTTCTTAGTCTGCCGCCCACATGCCCTTCAAGATATTTCTTCTTCCCTTGTCTCTGACACCGTTGAGTTCTCCTCCACTATAGTCTCCATAGCACGGTCTGAGACATTTGTAGGCATCTCTTAATGCTACATGGATAAGGTATTCCTAAAGGATAGCCAAGACACGACATAGTCTTAGAGGTAAATGTGCTTGCAAAGCATCTCCCTAATGGCCTGTTTGGTAGGGTGTAGTTAGTAGAAAACGTGTGGGTCATAAAACATGGACATGAGATGTATATTTTTGAGACTGCATAAACTTCATTTGGTTTGATGTATTTTGTACTCACTGAAATTGGTTTCTTTTATTTGGTTAGCAGTAATCTGTGAATTGTATATATGATACAAACCACGGTGAAAGTTAAGTAGCACAGTGGAAAATTATCAATGAGTGAGCTGGAAAAGGGAAACTCGAGAACTAGAAACAAATAGCCCGACAACCATTTCCATCAACACGTACAATATGTTAGCGATATCAATAACGACCTGAGGACAAAGAGAAGTCAGGCACTCAAACGGTGACACATTGTTGTAAAGAAATAACTACTTTGATTGTTTGACACCGGACCACGCTGTGATCAGGCGTAGTACCTTTTCCAGGAATTTGCAACAAATTATGAAGTTGGAAATCAACAACTACACCTCAGTAAACCCTACCAAACAAAAAAAAAATTTAAAACTTATATTTAACTTTAGGAAAACAAACTACTCTGTACCAAACAGGCCCTCACCTAGGTGCCTATAACTTGAACTACTACTCACGAATGATGCAGTACTCAATCTCAACGTGCCCCACCGCAATCTCGATCGTGGGCATAGACTCCACGGTGGCCATTGAAGCGGGAGAGTGCTCACAGTCTAGAGCGCTAACGTCATTGATCGCAATCTAGGCAAGCTACTCTAGAAACCAATCAAACCCTAGTCCCATCAGAAAGTCTGACACGCTAGTGGGAAGGGGACAAAGCCTAGATCTAACCCCGCTGTCATAGTACAACTTGAAGTTGATGGGTTTGTGCATAGGTATGGCCTCAGCCACCTCCCTGAGTCCATCACCAGCAAGTGGGCAAGCACACCCTCCATATCAGCTACATCACAGTGGTTGGGATGGAACAATGTTTTCCGTTGTGCCGGTTCCATATACCAGGACAATCATCATGCCTCAGCTCGAGTTCTTTGGACTAGTGTGGCTTATTTTACCTCTTTTCCTTTTCACTTTCTCCTTTCAATCAATATATCATTGAGTGGATTAGAATCACTACGAGAAAATTGGGGAGCGCAAAACCAAAATGCCTTTGCAACGACCTCTCCATGGCTAGCAGCATGGCATCGCACAGAACATGACCCACATATTGAGTACACTCCCAACCAATGATGTCTACGTAGACAATCACAATGCCTATTCTAATCTTGGTAGTCAACAAAAACATGTTCGTCACTACTACATATACAATAATGTAAACGTAGCGTCCTATTTATATATGACGGGGACTGACTTATAAACTTCTTGAATGTATATCAATATAGAGAACGTAGAAGGATGACATAATTCTTAAACAATATGAACGTTTTTGTCTACATCCTATCAGAGTAAGGGAATACCCAGGAGAGCCAACAATCTCTTCAAGGAAGTCTAAGGGACCATCTACAAAATCTTGAGATCTGCATGCATCGGGAATAGAGGTGGCCCAAGATCTCCCTTCTGTAGCTACAATACCATATTGTAGCTCGCTGACCATAGTAGTTGTGCTCCCTCTCAGTTGGCTCAGGGACAGCCCTTTTAGGCCATCCTTCCTCTTGGCCCTAGCAGCCATACGGTGTTTGTGGTTAGCTGTTGCACACCCCTTCCTTCTCCAAATATTCATTCCATCAGGCTGTTGTCAACAGCCTTCTCTTGCAGTGTACATTCGTCATCAAAAAAGAGGGTACGGGGATTGTTTCCCCCCTTAAATCTGACCCTTAGGGGCGCCCCTACCTTGGCTTCATCAACCTAGAAGGTCAAGGGAACAGGGGAAATGAGGAGGGAGCAGCAGCTCCTGGTATCCCTATCTAGCAAGAGTATTGTAGCACGATTAGTTTGGTCCAGTGTTGTCCAAATTCAAGTTATTTGTTCTTTCTAGTTAAATGTTGTTGTCCATATTTATATTTGGTCCTGTTCCAGTCTATTGTTGATCAAAGTTAGACTTGTCCTTTTACGGGTTGTTACTGCTGTCTAGAACAGAAGTAATCGATGCAATGTCAAGAAAAAGAGGAAGTTCTTGCTACCAGTCTCAGGTTACTGATCCGGTTCACAACCATGCCTTCACCAACAGGAAACCAAATGAAATGAATTTTCTTAATGCCATCAGATGATGAAGATATTCTTCAAGGATCGAGCACACATCAAACACTTTACCAATGAGCAACCCAAAAATCTTGTTGTCTTGGAACAGTGGGAGCAACACAATGATAAAACGTTGAATATGATGTGCAACAATATGCAGCCACATACATCAGGCATGATGGAATATATTCGAGACATGCATGGTGTTCCTGGACCATCTGCAACTCATATGCTATAATAGTGACACGTATATAAGACATGATTGTGGAGTTATACAAACTACAATAGGGAGATAATTCACTTATATGGTAAGTCAGTCATGGGAGGAATAACTCGTTTGGTAGATAACTTGCATACGTTCCTTGCTCTTTCCAATGATATTCGAAAAATCATACAACAATGTGATTAGACGACAACCATTAGTTTCCTAGTTGAGCTTCATTATGAGTATGAGGGAGTGCGCCATCGGATTATATCTAGGGATGAGCTTCCTTCTTTATTAGAGACTTCTACTAAAGTTTTCTCTGCCTACCTGGAGTAGGATATTATTACCGTCTATAAGATGGTAAGTATGACTACATTGAGATGACTCACAAGTTATTACAAGGCTTGCAGAAATAGGAGTCTAGACACGATAGCACTCTTGTACTACTCAATATAAGACAAAACACATAATCAGTATATACTTTAATACCCCCCCCCCCCGCTTCAAGTTGGAGTATGTGTGAAATACATGTCCAGCTTGACAAGATAAACTCAAAAATATAAAAAGTATATGCTAAGTTCATACAAAAAGATAAGCCGTTCAGTATTTTTCGCATGTTGCTGCTCTGCTCTTCCTTTATTGACCAAGTTAGGGCCAAAGCCAGCAGTTATCGCACGTGCAGTTCATGGAGAAAAGAGGGACAACATTGCGGTTGGAATTGCCACATCTGAGCAGCAACAACAATAGGACCTCCTTGCTAGAGGATGACGTGGACGCTGAGCAGGAAGAGGATTAGGGTGGAATGACACAGCACCTTAGGCAGGATCTTCTAGGAGCCATTAAATCAAACTTCGTAGATGGACAAGAAGCATATTAGGACTGCCCCCGGTGCCGGCGCAGACTGAAGCGGAAATACCACCGAAAATTTTCGAGCCACCATTGCTATGGACGCCATGGGAACGACAGCGACATGCCTGAACCACAACATCTCATTGCCATCCGCGGCGCACCTGGTGTCGGATGAGAGAGAGAGAGAGAGATGAGATAGAGACGATTGGAAGAACAATGATGGTGTTGGAGGAGGAGCAAACTGAGGAGTTGGTGCTGATGAATCGTGGATGAGGATGTAGATGATGGTAATGAGAAATTTGAGATGCAGGAGAGCCGGCAAATAAGTTGCTTCATAGCGGTGTTGTCGGCATTGGTGTTACAAGGAGAGAACAAAGATGGTGTTGTCAGGAAACAAGGTGGCTTGGAACAGTAATAAAAAAGAAAGAAGATGGAGCGTGATTAAGAAGAAAGAGGTGGGGTTTTGGAAAGAAAAGACAAAAAAGAGGGGATCCGGAATGGAAAGGAAGGGGGGAACTGAAAAATATGGTGATGGTGGGGTTGGGATTGAGAAAAAAAATCAAGGGGGGATTGGGTAAAAAAGGAAACAAAAACGTGAAGAAATAAAGAAAGAAAGAAATAAAAGCAAGGAAAGAGGGAAAAAGAAACTAATCGTTGAAGATACAAAGGAAAAATAAAATGATCACTGCTATTTGAGAAAAAAGGAAAGGAAGGGGAGGCATAGTCACAATATTTGCCTTTTTTTAACGCGTTTTTTTCACCTGCCGTATGCGACGCCCGTTTAAAACTCCAAACCGTATAATACATTTTATAAGCGTTTTATTCACGTTTCATTCGCATATTGTGTATTAAACACATTTAATACGATTTTTTCCCATTTTTTACAGTTATGTACTCCTGCCTTTGTTTTGTGTGCTTTGTCATAGGGTTTTGTGCTTCCTCCTCCCTCCCCTCTTCC
This sequence comes from Alisma plantago-aquatica, assembly GCA_963693085.1. NCBI lineage: Eukaryota > Viridiplantae > Streptophyta > Magnoliopsida > Alismatales > Alismataceae > Alisma > Alisma plantago-aquatica. The sequence goes on from OY856410.1 coordinate 881,677,227, forward strand.
TCCTTGCTTCTCCCCATTCTTCCTTTTCCGCCGTCCTATCTTCCTCCATGATTTCATCTTCATCTTGCTTGTTGATGCCGCTTCTCCCCTTCCTCCTCTTGTGTCCCATCTTCCTCCAGAGTTTTCCCTCTTTCTAGTTCATCCTTCCTGCTTCCACTCTCCCCCTCTTCCTCCATTGTCCCCTCTTGCTGGACATTTTCCCCTCTTCCTCCTTGCTTCCTCCCCTTTTTCTCTTCTTTCTTCCATTGTACTCCTATATCCTATAGTTGCTTCCCCTTCTTCCCTTTGCTCCTTCTCCATCATCCCCTCGTCATCATGTTGTTCTAGCTGCTTCATTTCTTTGTCTCTACCTCCTTGTTTCCCCTCTACTCCCTGTTTATGCTTGTTGTTAATTCTTCTCATGTTCCCCTTGTTCCTTCTCCGTCATCCTGCTCTTCTAACTACTTCATTCTTTGTCTCTACCTCCCTGTTTCCTCTTTACTCCCTGTTTATGCTTGTTGTTAATTCTTCTCATGTCCCGCCATCATCTTTTGTTGCTACTTCCCCTTCCTCTTCCATCATCTTTCCCTCTTCATGTTCATATATCTTATATTTCTTCCTTTGTACTTCCGTGTTATCCCCTTCATCCTCCTGACTTCACCTTTTTTCTTCTTCAATTGCTTTACTTCCATTTCTTCCCACATACCACTACTTCCCCTTGCTACTATACCCTCCTTTTAGACCCTCTTCCTAATTTTCCAACTTCCCATTTGATCTGTATCCTTCTATCCTCTCTCGAACATCCTCATTCAGTTCCTCCCATTCCCTCCTTCAAAATCACCCATTGTGACCACTGTAATTTTGCACCCTTTTTCCTATATTTCTTTTTTATTATTATCTACAATTAGTCTATTAGTATATATATTTTCCTGGCTTTATTTCTCTTTATTATTGTGTTATGGGCCTTTTTTTATTAGCCCATTAGTCTTTTACTTATTCTAGAATATTTGATTTTTGTTTCTAGATTATTTTTACTCTCTAAATCTCCTATATAAGAGAGCCTCATGTAATTGTTTCATTCAACTAATAGAAACTCTTTTACCATTTTAGATGGTATCAGAGCAACCTGATCCCCCTTAGCTTTTCACCCTAACCCTAATGCCATCACCTACCTAGCTGCCTCCTCCCTCCCCCCCTCTTTCCCTTGGTGTCGTCCAAACCCTACCCCAACCCCTCTCACCCGCCGTCACCCTTCCTCTCCCAGCCCCTCTCACCCGCCACCACCTTTCCCCGCCGCCACCCTTTCCCTCTCACCCGCAGCCATCTTTCCCCTCCCTGCCGCCACCCTTCTCACCCGCCGCCACCTATCCCACCCTCATCCACCCGCCGCCACCCCTGGCTGTTGTTGCAGCCTTCATCCAACCACCTGCCGCCTAACAGCCCACCCACCCTTCCTCCCTAACGTCGCCTCACCCTCCACGCAGCAGATCTACTACTGTCCTGCCTCTTCCACCAAGCCTTTACCCCGTCCTCTTCTTCCCCACATCTTTCCTATCTCCATACCAATTACCCATCATCTCTACCTCCGGCTAGCCACCACCACCAATCTTTCTCCAACTTGCCAATCTCTGGATGTCTCCGGTAACTTTCCAGTCATAGAACGTTGACGACGAAACCGGATCTCGCTTTCTTTCTGCCTACGCCTAATGGTGGGTTAGTTTTTCCCTCTATGTTGACGTAGGCTTTTCTTTATCTATTACTGCCCCGACGTGGGTTTCTAGGATCTGATGCGTTAGATCTCCTTCTGCTATCTTGTATATGGGTGTTCTTACATCTGCCCCTATGTTGGGGTTCTGCTGCTTTCGTCTACTGACTGCTATGTGCTTGTTGTTGCTACGTGCCTGCTGATCTGTCTACTGACTACTACGTGACTTCTGCTCCGGCCTACTAGCTCTGTCTGCTTTGTCGTCCTGCTTTCTATGGTTCTCATGGCGTCCTCAGATCCTCTTCGCAATCTCTGTGTGACGACTGCCAAGTTAGACGGCTCCAACTATCACAACTGGGCAGCCTCTTTTGAACTCTATGTCAAGGCTCAGGGGCGCTATTCCCATCTTTCTACTAAAGGTCTGGATGCACCGAATACTACTAATGATGACAAGACTAAACAGGCATATGACCTGTGGTCCAAGGATGAGTCTGGGGTTATGACCTGGATGGTCAACAGTGCTGAACCCAAAATCAGCCAATCCCTTCTGCGCCTCCACATGGCTAAGGATATGTGGGATCAACTATCTCACGTGTATTCTCATCAACAAAATCCCAAGAAGGTGTTCGATATTTTCAAGCACCTGGCCAAGGAGTATTCTACCACAGATTCTATTGAAGATTACTACAATCAATGTTGTGCGCTCTGGGATGCATTTGACGTCTATCATCCGCTAACCTCAGATATTAAGGAAGCACAACGACAACGGAATGAACTACATCTCGTTCAAATTCTCTCCAGTGATTTGTTGCTCACCTTACGCGGTGTTCTGAAACGAGTGCAACGCTTACCCTTTCTCTCAGACGACTCATGATCTTTCTGATAGTGCGGTCCTTGTTGTTCGGTTTGGTGATTCTTTCCGTGGACGTGGTCGCGGTCGTGGCCGTTGTCGAGGTCGCTCAACTCTATTCGCTGGTCATGGTTCGTACTCCTCCGGCTCGGACTCCTCTACTGAACAACGTTAGTGCAACTTTTACAAGCGTAACAATCATAATGAAGACCGTGGTTGGATCAAGCACGGTAAACCTACTTGGGCAAATCAGATTTCTTCGGAGTAGCCTGACAGCTCTGCTTCCACGTCTGCCCCGCCCTCTGTTGATTGGATCCAATCTAAGGTTGAGAAAGTGCTCCAAGCACGCCTAGCATCCTCTGCTGAGACCTCCACTGCTGGCAGTTCTGCTCTTCCGACACAATTTGCTCTTCTGGCACACTCTGGTAAACATAAATGGGTTATTGACTCCGATGCCACTTCTCATATTACTGGCAATCAGTCTTTATTTTCTACCTTGCATAAAACTGATGCTATTCCTCCTGTCACATTAGCTGACGGTTCTCAAACGCCAGTTTCCGAGATAGGGAATATCTATACTTATGGTTGTCTTGTTTTGAACTCAACATTTTTTGTTCCTAAATTCCCTATCAACTTGTTATTTGTGAGTAGAACGGTTAAAAGCCTACAATGCTTCATTACATTTGACCCGGATTGTGTTATCTTTCAGGATCTGCGCACGAGGATGAATATTGGTTTGGGCCATGAGGGACCAGACAGACTCTACTATTTGGATGCACCAAAGACAAAGGCTTACCTGACTACTTCTGTGACCGACATTCAGTAGCACTACCGCTTAGGGCACCCTTCACCAGTAAAATTGGAGCATTTATTACCTGACATTTCTGAGTCAGTTTTTCATTGTGAGACATGCCAGTTAGGGAAACAAACTCGATCTACTTTTACTAAGAAAAACTGTATTAGCTCAAAAGAGTCTTTTGATATTGTGCATGCTGACATTTGGGGCTCGTGCTCTGTTACTAGTATTTTTGGATTTCTGTACTATATGAGTTTTATTGATGTTTTTTCTAGAACCACCTGGTTGTTTTTGTTAAAATACAGATCTCATATACTTGACACTATTACATCATTCTCTGCTGAGATACGTACTCAGTTTAGTAAACCTATTAAAATCCTTAGAGTTGATAACGCCGTTGAATCCTTGCAAAAATCTGTCAATCAATTTTGTACCAAAATGGGTATTATTCACCAAACCTCCTGTGCATATACACCCCAACAGAATGGCATTGTTGAACGCAAAAATCAGCATCTCCTCGAGGTTGTGTGTATCTTCTCTTTCACTATCATGTTCCCCTCTCTTTTTGGCCAGAAGCAGTTTCCACTGCATATTATCTTATTAACCGCATGCCTTCTTCTGTTCTTGACAATCAAGTGCCTTTTTAGATTCTACATACTGATGCTCCTTTGTTCATTGTACCTCCTCATATTTGTGGGAGTACGTGTTTTGTGAAAAATTTGTGTCCTGGCCTTACTAAATTGGATCCTCATGCTACCAAGTGTATTTTCTTGGGGTACTCTTGGACACAAAAAGGGTATCATTTCTTTGACCCTCTTACTAAGAAATGGATGGTCTCGGGTGATGTTGTCTTTTTTGAAGATATGTCGTTCTATTCTTCTGTTGGATCTGCATTGAATTCTGACTTACTATCGGAGACACCTTTAGCTCTGCCTGTTGATACCGCCCTGTCAGAGACTACTGTTGCACCTGCTCCTCCATTAAAAGTCTACCAAAGAAGTCTGAAGGCACCTACTCCCTCTATGGCCCAACCAAGTCTTATAACCTCGTCAGCAGATCAGGCAACATCTCATGTATTTTCTGACTTAGACGTTCCTATCAGCTTACGCAAAGGCACTCGGTCTTGCACACAACACCCTATTGGAAATTTTTGTACTACTACTAACCTGGGAAATGATTTTGCAAATTTTACTTCTGCCCTATGTGTTGTTACTATTCCTAAGAATGGCACAAATGCTCTTCAGCATCCAGCATGGCGTCAAGCCATAGAAACTGAAATGCAGGCCCTTACAGATATACATACTTGGGATTTGGTTGATGCACCTCCTGGTTGTTCACCAGTTGGTTGCAGGTGGATTTTCACAATCAAATATCAACCAAATGGCACTATTGAACGACTCAAAGCTCGCCTGGTAGCTAAGGGCTATACTCAGACATATGGTGTTGATTACTTCGAAGACCTTCTCTCCTGTGGCTCGGTTAAGTTCTGTCTGTATCCTTATTTCTATGGTTGTAAATTCTGACAGGCCTCTATTTCAACTAGATGTTAAAAATGCATTTATGTATGGTGACCTGCATGAGGAGGTTTACATGGAGTAGCCTCTTGGATTTGTAAGTTGAGGGGGAGTCTTCAAAAGTCGGTCGCCTTCGCAAAGCAATTTACGGCCTTAAGCAGAGTCCCCCGAGCCTGGTTTGACAAGCTCAACTCTATTCTTCAAAAATTTGACTTATGTCGCTCACTGTCTGATCACTCAGTGTTTGTTAAGAAAACTACCTCTAGTCTTATAGTACTCATTGTCTACGTTGATGACATTATCTTATCTAGAAGTGACTCTACAGGCATCCAGGTTACTAAGACATACTTGGAAAAAATACTTTATTACCAAAGATTTAGGCAAACTGAGGTGTTTTCTGGGCATTGAGGCCTCTCACTCATCTTTTGGTCTATGTTAGTCTCAGCGCAAGTATGTTTTAGATCTTCTATCAGAGACAAGAATGCTTGGGGCTAAGCCAGCTAGTACACCGTTGGATCCCAGCACTAACTGGGATGACGACACTTCTCCTTATCCTGACCATCATCAGTATCATAGAATGGTTGGAAAACTCATCTACCTTACTGCCACTAGGGCTGATATCACCTCTATTGTTGGTCTCATAAGTAGATATTTGGATAAGCCCCACCAATGTCATTAGGATGTTGTCCGCCATATTCTGAAGTATATGAAAAGTTCTCCTGGAAAAGGCCTGCTATACAAGAAACATGGTCACTGTCATCTTACTGGCTACTCTGATTCTGACTATGCCAGAAGCAAGATAGAGCAAAGACCTACCTCTGGATACTGCACTTTTATAGGTGGTAACTTGGTAACTTGGTGAAGCAAGAAGCAAACTGTAGTTGCTCGCTCAAGTGTTGAAGCAGAGTATCGAGCCATGGCTCACACCACCTGTGAACTTTTCTGGGTACGCAGTCTTCTGCGAGATTTTGGTATTTCTGTCGTTCCATCCATTCCAATGCACTGTGACAACAAAGTTGCTATCTTCATTACCAACAACCCCACCTTCCATGAACACACCAAACATATTGAAGTTGGTTGTCACTTTGTTTGGGAGGCTATCTTATCTGGTCAGATTTCTACACCTTATACACCAACTGCGGATGAGGTTGCAGATATTTTCACCAAAATTCATCCGAAGACCAGATTCACTACATTGATAGACAAGTTGGGCATGATTGACATCTACACTCTAGCTTGAGGGGGAGTATTAGTATATATATTTTCCTAGCTTTATTTATCTTTATTATTGTGTTATGGGCCTTTGTTTATTAGCCCATTAGTCTTTTTACTTATTCTAGAATATTCCTATTTCTAGATTATTCTTACTCTCTAAATCTCCTATATAAGAGAGTCTCTCACTCTCTTGTAATTGTTTCATTCAACTAACAGAAACTCTTTTACCATTTTAGATAGTCCATTAGTTATAATTTTGTAATGTTCTTTAGATTTTATGTTCAAATTCATTTGCTAAGTTTGACCAATTGCACATTACAAAATTTGAGCTCATTTTGACACTTGTAAGTCACTCATCCAAGAACAACAAAAACAACATATATAATATTTTCATGTGCATCATTGTTGTTGTCTTTAGATGCATAACCTATAAGTATCTAAACCACTTGAGTGTCTATTCTCTATGGTATACTCGAGTATATTAGAGCATGATTCTCTTTTTAACACAAACACATACACACACACACATATGTGTATGTATACATATCTTTGTGTATGATTGTGTGTAGTGTATATATATATATATGTGCATACATACATACATACATATATATACATGCAGGTCGATGTTTGTTAGGCCGATTCTATTCTAAACTGGTTTGCAACAATAGTCTAGTCATCATCATCATCTAAGGCTCAATCCCAACCATGTCAGGGCATGCTACATGGATCCTATTTTTTCCAATCAGCTTTGTTATAAATCATATTCTGATCAAAATGTAAAGATTCAAAATCTCTCTTCATAAGCTCTTCCTAGGTTGATTTATACGTACATCTTCTTATTTAAATTTAGGCACCCTATGCTCCTTCCCTCGTCAGATATAGCTGGTCCCAAGCCCAAGTAAAAAAGAAGTGGTGGTAGGTTGGCAGTCAGTCATAAAATTTTGTCACTCTTATTATGACATGCAACAATAATTTAGTCTTTAATCAAAAAACCATGTGAGGAATGTGTTGGACATCATATAAAAGAAATAGAAATCTTCCTTTTTCCATAACAGAAGACTTGGATCCATAAAGCAAACGAAGTGTTTGTTTTCCATTCAATCAAGATCATACTAAAAAGACTAGGATCACCAAGAACATAATTTGCAGTGCCAAAATTAAATGTTTGTTCTTTGGGATCATTTAAGAAGGGATGTCAAGCAGAAAATTCACAAAAAATGAAAAGAAGAAAAGGAAAACATTGCCTCAGAAAATTTGCAACTTGAATTTTAGCTACTGGATTTAGGCCCTACCTTCCATGGGGCAAAGGGATCCCATGAACGACTGAATCCCGTGGAACAAATAACCACATCAGCACCGGAGATAGCTTCTGCCAATTTTTCAGGAGAATCAGTCACGTTTGCATTGACCTGCACAAACATAATGAAAGCAGCATTATCAAGTTTCAGTAGTTATGTTGTATAGGTAAAGGCACCAAAGACCAAGCTAGACAAGGGGGAGTTACTCGATGCAAGTGATGCTTATTGATTATTTTTTCATTGTATACTTCCTACATATACAAAAACATACAAAGCTGAGGTTGGGATCAGAAGCAGGGAAGATATCTTTAGCCTTGGCAAGATCACGAACGCCAGCACGGACTTGGAAACCTTTGGAGAGTAGCTGTTGGACTATTCTCCTGCCAGTGTTCCCTGTGGAACCAGCAACAAATATGGTCTTCGCTACCGAGCTTTCTTTTTCCGGTCCGGGTATGACTTCCTCAGGTTTTGGCGTAAGTGACGGCTGCTCCTCTGTTCCTGTGGCTTGAGTGTCGTCGCTGGAACTAGTACCTTCCATCTTCAGAAAGGAACCAATTAAGGGGAAAAAAACCTTAGTCAGTGCCTCAAATATCTTAGGATAGAGAGTACCAATTAACCGCTAATTCGCTACATACCTCCGCCGAACTGGCAACAGCTGCGCGATAAGTTGTTGGAGCAGACCAGTTGCTGAAAGACACTGGAAGTGTACAAAAGAGAAGAGGGCGGCGACTGCAGCAGCTGCAGGAAATATGCGGTTGGACAGAAGCCTGGGCGAAGCGGACGGAGGAACAGGAAGCTTCAACTCGGAAACCTTGCACCGGCGGATAGATGGAATATATAGCAAGGAGTGGGGAAAAGGGGAGGGATGGCAGTCTTGAAAGAGGAGCCACTGATGTTGGCGCCACCATCCAAAGCATCGATGCAACTCCGCTGGGGCACCGCAAGCGCTCCAAGGTGACAAAGGAAAAGACGGGGAGGAAGAGGAGATATGCCTCCGTCAGCAAAATGGACTGACAACTTCGTATCCGTTCGTAAACCTTGATATCCATTTCAAATCTTTTTTGTGGTTGTTAATTCCTGGGTCCAAGGTTTGTCGATTCCATCTAGTGCTTCTGGACTGGTGATGCTACAACAGTTCATCATAGACTGCATTTGTTATATGGTGAATCGTGGAAAGCGAAATGATGGTGAATTAAAAAGCTTATCATTGTGATAGGGACGGAAAAATATTTCATAATGAATCTATGTGAAATTTACGCTGTGTTTGGTACGTGGTGATAAAATTGACGGTGATAGTGACAGTGACGGTGATGGTGATAGAGACGGTGATGTTGATAGGGAAATTATTAAAATGTGTTGTTTGGTACATGTGTATGGTGATAGGGATGGTGATGGTGAAAAACTTAAAAAATGTTGTTTGTTACATGGTTATAGTGACGGGGAGGAGAACTTTTTTTATAAAAAACGCCCTACACAAATAAGAAACATATTTATTAGAACGGCTTTTTTGCACATTTGTCTAAATAAGTAGTGGAGTCTTGAAAAAAACTTCTTTCACCATGATTCACCACGATTCACCATGCTTTTTCATAGGGACAAAAATAGATCAAAATTCACCACGGATTCACCATGGATTCACAATGATTCCCTATCACCATAGCAAACAAACAACATTTTTATTTCACCATCATTCCCTATCACCATGATTCACCACGTAACAAACGCAGCCTTAGTCTGTTTTTATCCTATAGATAAACATAGTGAATCATGGTCAAAAAAATTATTTCAGAATTCCGCTACTTATCGGTTTCATCTAGTGCTTCTGGACCGGTGATGCTACAATGGTTCATCATTTAGACGACATTTGTTGTATGGTGAATCATGGAAAGCGAAATGATGGTGAATTAAAAAGTTTATCATTGTGATAGGGACCGGAAAAATATTTCATGATGAATCTTTGTGAAATTAAGTCTGGTTTTTGTCATATAGATAAACATAGTGAATCATGGTTAAAAAAATTATTTTAGAATTTCCCTACTTATCGCAAAAAAAGCTTTCTAATAAATATGATTGTACTTTTGTGTTGTATTTTTTCAAAGAATTTTCCTTTTTTGTCAGTATATCTACGTAGCAAGCAATATTTTGTAAAATTTTTCTACCATTTTTATTCCCTACCATGCACATGTAATCAAACAACACATTTTAACAATTTTTCGTTCCCCGTCACCATCCCCTTATCCATCGTCGT